>PVJA010005163.1:0-80824 GCA_004027025.1 Myocastor coypus | reverse complement strand
ATAATTTATTTATTTATTTATTTTTTTCTTGCTTCAGAACCTTTATTTGTTTATTCAGTCATTTCTATGGCTGGCTCAGCCTGCCCTCAGGGCAGGGCTGGTGCAGCATGTGGTGCTGGGGATCGAACCGCGGTCCCTGAAGCCGCCCAAGCTTTCCCAAGCAGGGGCTTTAGACCACTGAGCCATCCCGCCGGGCCCCAAGAACAAACATTTTAAAGCTTTCATGAAATCCTATTACCTTGTTGGTGCTTTTAGAGTCTTATCTAAGGAAGCACGGCCATGTCCAGCATTGTGGAGCGCTCCATTCATATTTTTTGTAAGGGCTTTGTAGGTCTAGGCACTGGGGTTAGAGGAGACGGAGAGGGAGGGGAAACACAGAGAGTGAAGCTGCGCTGTGACCACTCCAGAGTCCTAGGGGAGGGAGACTGGGGACTGCAGTTCTAAAGGCCTTGCCTTGAGGCCCCGCCCCCGACCTTACTGCCTCTTCATTTTAAAAAAATTGGAGGCAATTTTTTTTCTTTTTTTTTAATGAGGGATCAAACTGAGGACCTAGTACTTGCCAGGCAGGTGGTTATGCTGCTGAGCAGAGGCAGGTTTTCTTTTCTTTTTTTTTTTGGTCCTGGGGCAGAGGCAGGGTTTTGCTGGGTTGCCCTTGCTGGCCTTGAACTCCTGCACTGAAGCAATCCTTCTGCCTCAGCATCCTGAGTACCTCTGACTGACTGCCCAGCACAGAGCTGTGCCTGGCCAGATGCCTGCCCTGCCTGACCTAGCCAGGTGCTTGTGTGCCCTCCCCGTGGGGTGTGTGTGGGGGGACTCAGCCTGAGGCTGCTAGTACTGTTTCCAAGAAATGCCAGAGGGTCCTGGGGGGCTGCTGTGTGTTGGTTGGTTTATTTATTTATTTACTTACTTATTTGGCAGAACTGGGAATTAAACTCAGGCCCCTGTGCTTGCCAGGCATGCGCTTATTGTGCTGTTTTGTCACGGTGTGGCTGCTGGGTGAAGGACCTCTGCCTCCCGGGGAGCCCCCCAGTGCCTCTCGGGGTGATGGGGTGACACCAGAGTAGCAACTGTGCTGTCTGGGGGACCAGGCCGCCACCCTTGAGGTCTCAGCAACCCTTTCGTTCTTCCACACACCCACTGCCCTTTTGCCTACATTTTTACAGACTTAATAGAATTAATTCCAGAGTAGTGTTGCCTCTGGAGAAATTACCAGGCGGCTGCAAGGCAGCTGTGCCACTGTGTGTCCCCACCGGTTGCAACCTAGAGTCCTGGTGGAGTCGTGCTGCTCCTGGTGCCACAGGTGTGGACTGGTATCCAGGGGTGTTTTAATTCGCAGTTCTCTGGTGACCTAAGATATGAAGCGTCTCCTGTGTGCTTAATTGCTCTTTTCTTTCCCTCCTGTTCCCTCCCCATCCTTCCCTTCCTTTCTCTTTCTTCTCCTCCTTCTTCCTCTTTCCGTGTATGCATGGCTGGGGATTGAACCCATGGCCTTTGAGCTGAGCTACATCCTTATCCCTGCTGATCTATGTGGCATTTTGAGGCAGGGTCTCAGTTATGAAGGCTGCCCTGTGGTTTGGGCTACTGCAGGCTCAGCCCGCCAGTGCGCTGGGCATATAAGCGTGCACTGCTGTTCCCAGTGTCGCTGTCTGCTTCCCTTCCTCAGGGGCCCATTCTGGTCTTTGGGCATTTCAAACTGTCTTGTTTGCTTTTTCTTTCCTTTTCTCCTCTCCTATACTGAGCATGGTACCTAGGCCTTTACTCCAAGCAGTCTCTCCCTGATACTACTATTATTTTTTCTGTTACTTGGTTTTGAGACAGGGGCTCACTAAGTTGCTTAGTTTCCTATTCTCCCCCAGTTGTCGTATGTTTTTGGCACCAGAGATGGAGCTCAGACCTCACACTTGTGGGCAGGCCCTTTAGCCCCTCAGCTGTTGCCCCACAGTCTCCGAGGCTCGGTTTCCTCCTCACCTTCCTGCCTCTGCCTCCTGGGTATCTGGTTTGCAGGCAGTCAAGCCACTGTCAGGAGCTGGAGTCGCCATTTCAGTACCGGGGGCCGCCAGGAGCTATGAGTGTTTGAGGTGAATTGAATGAAGGGGCTGTGTATTTGCACAGTGCCAAGCCAGTGCCCTTGAATCCTGACTCAGTGGTCCCCCACCAGCTGTTATCTGAGAGCACTCTGGTGCCGAGGTTGGGCATCCATGGGTGATGCTGGCCTGTACCTCAGCCCAGGGCAGCTGTTGCCTCTGTAGGACACCCTCCATTCAGTTATTTATTTATTTATTTAAACTTTATGAGCCGGGCGTGGTGGCTCACGCCTGTAATCCCAGCACTTGGGAGGCTGAGGCAGGAGGATTGGTGTGAGTTCGAGACCAACCTGGGCTACAAAAGTGAGCTCAAGGCCAGCCTCAACTGCATAGCGAGACCCTGTCTCAAAAAGACAAAAAAAAATAAATAAATAAATAAACTTTATGTTATGGCCTGCTCAGCCTGCCCTGGGGGTGGGGCTGGTGCAGCATATTGTGCCATGGATCCAGCTGCAGTCCCTGTGGTTGCCTAAGCTTGCTTAACCAGGCACTTTATTATTTTTTTTTTCTTGTTTCAGAACTTTGTTTGTTTATTTATTTATTTGTATGGCCGGCTCAGCCCGCCCTGAGGGCAGCGCTGGCGCAGCATGTGGTGCCGGGGATCGAACAGTGGTCCCTGCAGCCGCCTAAGCTTTCCTAAGCAGGTGCTTTAGACCACTGAGCCATGCTGCCAGGCCCCAACCAGGCACTTTAGACCTCGAGCTATCTCACCACCCCGGGGCACCCTCCATTTAAGGGTAAGACAGGGCCTCAGAGGACAGGCTTAGGTAGTGTGGCAGGCGGGCCATGGCTGGGCCACCATGAAGGCACTGGCCTTGCTGGCCTGGCTGCTTTGGACTGGCAACATCTGCTGTAGGGCCAGCCTCTCCCCACCAGCCATTAGGCTGGATGTCTGCAGGATGGTCCTGGAGAAGTCTGATGGGGCGACCCTGCAAGTTCCTGGGCAGCCTACAGCTGCTGCAGCCCCCAGGCAGATGCCTGCCAGGCCTGAACAGGACCAGCTGGGCAGGGCCCTGGGGATACCTAACTGGAGCCCCTGGGCTATGGCTGGGTGGGGACAAAACTGGGGCTAGAGTGTGTGGCGCACACTGCCTCGGGCTAGGGCCAGCCCCAGCCCGGATGGAGCACCACAGAAAACTGGCCACGTTCCAGGAAGTGACCTAGGGTCAGTTTCGCGAGTACAAACCTAAGAAAGCTGGCTGCGAGCTTAGCCTTAGTTCTTCTGTAAAGGTGTTGTGGGCCGGAGTAGGAGGGACGCTTACTTAGACTGCTCTAGTGAGGTCTGACTTACGTAACTGCCCACGTTTTATTTTATTTTGGGAGGTGGTTTGGAGCCCAGGCCTTGCTCCATTGCCCCTCTGGCCTCCAGCTGTAAGCAGTCAGTCTTCCTGCCTCAGGCTCCTGCATGCTGAGAATGTCACCCTCTCCAGCCAGTTGTGTACACTGAAGTCATTTGATCAGCTTTGTTTCTTGTGTGCAGCCACCAGGCCTTCTGGGTCAGAAGAATGTGCTGGTTTTGAGGGCTGGCCCGGGCGCCTCGCCCCTCCCGGCGGCTGCTGGGCGGCTTTCTGTGTTGCAGCTGGTGCTGCTGGCCTGCTGTGGGATGCGGGCGCCCTAGGCGCCGAGTCCCCTTGCCTTGTCAAGCCTGTGTTGCTGGGCATAATTCCTTGCTACATCCGGCTCCTGTTGCACGGTCAAACGGCAGTTGCTTACTTAGTGATCAGGGTTGTGGCTTTCCAGGGCGGGCCACTGTCAGGCTCTGGGGACACAGGCACCAAGGTGCTGTGCTGCGTCTGCAGGAGGCGCATGCTGAGCTGCTGAGAGAGATAGGCTCTTTGCACAGTGGTTGTGCTTGGGTCTGTGAGGGTGGCTCAGCACCTCTGCCCTGTGCGGCCGTCGGCCTTTCTTTTTCACTGTCCCATTGCCATGGGTGTGAGCAGGGCCTCGGTGCTGCGGTAGCCCAGTGCTCCTCCTGTCCAGGGGCACCAAGCGTCCATGTGTCCTTGCTGCTCACACAGCCTGGCTCGGGAGCCTTTGCGCGGATGTTGGCTGCTTTTTTGTGGTGTCTGTTTTCCACCGTTGGCTCTGAAAGATCTCCGTGGCACCTCCCCCCAGGACCCCTGGGTGGCTCTGGGTGGAGGCGCATGGCCTCTGGCTCCTGGAGATATGGATCTGCCTTCCCTGTACTGCGCACCCTCGGCTGTGGGTGTCCTCTGAGCCTCCGCCGCTGCCAGCCGGGCGGCCTGCCCTTGCCTTGGGTCCCCGTGCTTCGGTGGGCGTGGAGTGAAGGCAGAAGAGTGGCTGTGTCCTGGGCCTCTTCAGCTCCCAGCACTTCCTTCCCTGCAGATGGAGCCCAGGGCCTTCCCACAAGCCACATCCTCAGCAACTTTTCATCTTTTAGTTTTAGACAGGAGTTGCTAAACTACTAAGGTGCCCAGGCTGCTGGGACTTGTGCTCTTCCTGCCTCAGCCTCCCGCAGTGCTGGGGTTATGGGTGTGTACTGCCCCCTAGCTTCCAGAGCTCCTTAAACCTGCAAAAGGCTCGAATATCTACCCCAGTAAAGTACACAGCAACCACACACTTGGTGTGCTTTTGGCGTGTCCCCAGCACCTCAGCCAGCCCTCAGACCTGCTCACCCCTGCTGGGGTTGGGAGAAGGCGAATCTCCTCAGCAGAGGTCCTGAGGAGCCCGGGATGGGGGTGGGGGCACCGGGGACTTGGGCTCTGGGGCAGTGAGCTTACCGTGTGCTGTGGGCGGGCGGCTCCTTGAGGCCACTCACAGCAGTGATCTTGGCTCCCCAGGCCTGCTGTCCCAGTGCCAGCAGACCTTCCCCTGAGCCACGGCCCCATCCGTCTCTATTTTCTGGACAGGCTCTGAGCTGCCCAGGCTGGAGTCAAGCATGACCTCCTGCTTCACTCTCCCAAGTGCTGGCATTACTGGGGCATGTCACCATGCTTGGTTGCGTATCTCTTTATTTTTAAATTTTTTGTTTGTTTGTTTGTACTTTGAGACATTCTATGTCATTCATCCTGGCTTTGAACACGTGAACTCACAAGGCCTCTCCTGTCTCAGCTGCTTGAGTACCCATGATAGGCCATCAGGCCAGCTTTTGTCTCTTTAGACTTAGTTTTCAAGGCACCTTTCTGGGGCAAGGCGAGGTGTCCTGAGGCAGCTCACAGTGCCGTTGCGCAGCCAGGCCCCTGCCTCGGGTGTCTGGTGCTGTGGTGGCTGTGTGCTCCTCCCCGAAGGACGGTGTGGGACCGTGGGACTGTAGGACTGTGGGAGGCTTCAGTTCCGCAGTACTGGGACTTGATACCTGGCCGCCTCACACCCTGTCCTTCTAGAACCTTCCTCGCCTCCTGCCCACGGAGCCTGCACTCCTGAGCAGCTCCGTCCCAGCCCTGCACCTGCCGTCCTCCGTGTCTGCATTTGCCTTTTCTGTGTGTGTGTGTGGGGGGGGGCTACAGTGTGAGGCCATGGTGTGGGTCTCCCACCACAGCTGTTCTGGACGCGCGGGCAGATAGTTTGTCCTTTTCTACAGGAGAGCAATACTTTCTGCATCAGTTTAACACATTGTACTTACCTACCAGTGATGCGCACATGGGCTGTTTCCTCCTTTTGTGGCTGAATTGTGTTGATATTATCAAGAGATTTCTGTTGTTATTCACAATGGGCTTTTATTTCTCATTTTTTGAGACAGGGTCTTGCTATGTCGTGTAGGCTGCCCTCAGACTCACTGAGGCCCTCCTGCCTCTGCCTCCCAGGTGCTAGGATGGCAGATGTGTGGCCCGTCTAAGGCCGGGCCAGCCTGTGTGGGTGGCTCAGGCTGCAACGTCGTCCTGAAGGCCCGCTGTGCTCTGCGCCCTGCAGTGGGGGTGCACCTGCAGTGGAGAGAACTCTGGGGTTGCTTAGGGAGGTGGCAGTGTGGGCCCGAGGATGGGGCTGAGTCCAAAGGACATATTTTAGGGCCAAGTTTCATTTGGATGCAGCCGTAGGGGGAGCGGCAGGATGCGGGGCACCGTGGACTTGCTGTGGCGGAGCTTGTCCCTGAAGGCCTCCAGGAGGGGAGTCTTGGAGGCCTGTCATGCAGGAAAGGTCAAGAAGTGAGTTGGAGCTCAAGGCACTTGGGGTGCTGGGGCAGTGAGATGTTGGGGAGACCTGGCTTGTTTGCTGGATGCCAGAACTGTGACCCCAACTTGCAGCTCCAGATGCTTAGGTTGCGGACCGGGGCTGTGGGGTGGTACGGAGGCGATACTTGGTTCCAAGGTCCCAGGGCGGGGAGCAGGTGGCTGCCACCAAACCTTACCCACCAGGCCCTGCTGGCATGGGGGTCCTTGGCCTGCCTGGGTATATGGCTGGGGCAGTGGTATGCTGGCCTGGCTTTGGCCCTCCCTTCCCTTGTCTGTCACCCTGCGTGCTCCATACTCTGGGTGCCTTTCCCTATCCTCAGCAGGGGCAGGAAGCACAGCCTGGCAATGTTGGCATCTTGCAGGTACCCAGCTGGGCCAGGGGCATGGCAGGCAGCCCCCTCCCTCCAGGACCATTGTGGCTGTGGCTGGGGCCCCTTTGGGAGCCCTTCTGCCTGGCACTCCAGCGGGCATCGGCCTCCCAGATCACCTAGTGCTCCTGGAGCTTGTTAGTAGAAATGTTCCTCCTCCCTCTGCAAATAGATGAGAGCCTCGCGGGCAGCCACACCTGTGCTTTTGGTAATAGCATGCCCAGGCTCTTTCACCAGCACTGCCACAAAGCAGGAAGTCCTCTGGCCAGTGCTGGGGAGGAGCAATGGGGGTGGCCCAGCGCACTGTCTGTCTGTCTGGTCTTCCCTAGTTGAGCCTGTCCTGTGTCCAGGGGCCACTCTAGCTGCCAATGGATGGGTGAAAGGGGGCGCAGGGCAGAGTTGGGGTAGGAGGCTGTGGGTTTATTGAATCTGAGATGCAGAAACCAGTACCCTACTTGGACATCCAGGCCCGTGGCCCTTGGGAGCAGCTTGTGTTCTGCAGCGTGCAGGCTTCGAGCAGGCTCTTCTGTCTGTTTTAGGGGCTCTGAGGCTCACAGATGCACAGGCTGGGAAGGGGGTGGGTGCCCCGCCCTGTCTGGGACAGCAGAGCTGCAGACCTCGCTGAGGCCACTCTGATCTGTCCCCCCTCTGCCTTCCTGTCTTCCTGGTGCAGCGACCGGAAGGGCTTATGGAGTGACCTCAGTTGTACTGATCTATAAACAAGGTTGCTATGACGACTGGCTGGGGGGGGGGTCAGGGAGGTGTTCCCACCATGCCTGGTGCGGCCCTAGGGGAGCTGGCCCTGTCCAGGGCTGACTTCCACCAGGTGGTGTGGCAGGGAGGGTTGGGTGGCAGGGTGACACTGGCTGCCGCTCCCTCTCCTTGCTTTTGGACCTGAGCCCAGGCTGTGTTAGCTGCTGTGCTGCCCAGCTGAGTGGTAGAGCTGTTACAGCCCAGTCAGGGGTCACTACAGGCAGGTCACGTGGGCCATGGACACCTGCCTGGTAGGCTGGCAGTGTACCCAGTGTTGGGCAGGAAGTTCAGACCTGTGGCCTGGTGGGTTAGGGCAGGGCTCCAAGCACACACCCACCTCTGTCCCCAGGGACATGGGAGCTGCCTTTTGTCCCAGCTGCGTTCCCACGCTCTCTTGGCCTTTGCCTTGAGGCTCTCCGTCCCTACCCCCAGTGTTCTGGGTCTTAGATTGTGGGTGCAGGTCCATTCCTCTGCCCCTTCAAAGCGTGAGCCTGGGGCTAGAAGTGTCTGTGGCCCAGCTGCTTCTCATGTCCTGCCCTCTGGTGGCCCTGGGGCACCTGGCTGGACCCCCTCGTGGAGGATAAGCAGTGCCACCTTGCTTCTGTAGGTCACAGCTTCCAAGGAAAGAGGAGGTGGAGCTGGCCCTGGCCCCGGCCCCGGCCCCGGCCCTTGAGCTCGAGGCCCCGTGTGGGGTCCCCTAGCATCTGTCTCTGGGATGCTGTCCACTGACCGAGGCCGCTGCTCCTCTGGTGACTGGCGAGTCCATAAGGCTGCCACCTGCAGCTCTGTGAGGGTCAGTGGTCTGTCCAGAAGACTCTGTGCCATCCACTTCCTGACCATCTGCCATGCGCTGTCCTTAGAGCCTGCTGCCTGGCAGGACCAGTGTGGGCTGGGCCAGGCCGGCCAGGCCTCACCTCTTCTCTTTGTCATTCCCGTGAGCCTGGGTGTGTGTGGCGCCTCTGTTTTTTTATCCTTTTTTCTATTTTTTATCTTGGTTATTTCCAGGTTTACTGGTGGAGCTCAGGAACCCAGGCTACCACACCCTGGTTGCCATGGTTGCCATGCAGCCATAGTTTAAATTCTAACTGTGACATTTTGCAGACAGAATTGGAGGCACTGGCCGCACTTGTGGCAGGCTGTGGGGGGTGGGCAGAGGTCAGCTACGAAGCCCACCTGTGTCTCAGCCTGCTCCCTGTGTGTAGGAGCAGAGACACGGGCAGGGCACTGCTGTGACCAAGGACACAAAGCAGTGACTTAACTTGACCAGAATTTATCCTTTCACTGTTTAGAGGCTGAGGCCAGGATCCAGGGGCAGCACAGCTTGCCCTTCCTGGCACACTCCCAGACCCTTCTACCCAAGCCTCTGGGAGCTTCTGGCCGACTTGGTGTTGTGGGGCTACTGCCACATCTGCTGTCTTTGCTGTTTGGGTGGCATGGCCGTGGTCCTGTAGCCCGTGGTGGCATGGCCGTGGTCCTGTAGCCCGTGGTGGCACTTGCTGTCCTCATGTGGACAAAGTCACTTACTCCGTCTGGCCCCATCTTAAGAGACTCTCATGGGCACAGGAAGATGGCATTCACAGGCAGCAGCACTGAGGACTTGGACTTAGGTTTTGGGGACACGCCCAGACTGTGAGCTCTGTGGGTGCTGGCTGGGTCTGTGCTCTAGGCTGCTTCACTTTCCTCAGTCTGCCTCCTGTGTGGCACTGGCTGCCTGCAGGGAGGTGGGTTGCAGGCTGAGTATTTCAGTGTAGAGTCCTGCTGGGGCCCTGTCTAGTCGCCGGCGCCCTTCTTCAGGGGCAGCTGAGGCCCTCCCGGTCCCCTCATCCTCCTCGTTCTGCAGCTTGCTTTCATTCACCCAGCAGCACCTCTCAGCAAGTCGTGGCCCTTGCTCCAGGCCGGGCCGGGCTCTGGGTATAGACGTCACTTCTGTACCACTTTGTGGCAGGCCCTGGGATGGTAGGTGGCCCCACATTGCAGGTGGCTTGGCACTGACTGAACACACTAGGCGTGTGCAGCAGGCCTCCCCAGGAGGGTACCCTGGTACCAGGGAGTGGCAGGGCTGGCACACATGCTGCTCCTGTCGTGTGGTCCCTTTCCTGATAGCAGTGGGGCGGGGCTGCAGGGCTGAAGGGGACAAGATGCAGCGCCCCAGGGCTCAGTGTCCTCTGTCTGTGGACAGAGAGGCCTTGGAGCACCCGAGCCGTGTCCCAGGTCCCACCTGCCAGAACCAGGCTGAAAGCGAAGCTGAGGACTCAGCCCAACGCCCCTCTGCGCATGCGATTGCCTCTCTGCCTTGTCTCCCCCATTCCTCCTTCCAGGATGGAATCTGAGCTCTGACCCCAGCCCCAGGCCTCATGTAACAGCTGGGCTGTCTGTCCTGCCGCTGTCCGTCCATCTCCCCAGTTGCTCTCAGGTCCCCTTCTGCTTAGGGGACAGTTTATACCTTCACCCTTGCTCCCAGGTCAGCCTCCAGGACCCAGCGAAGGTGTCATTTTCTTTGGGAAGTTTCCTGGAGTCTGGGGGTGGCTGCTTTGCCATTGCTGAGGGTCCCTGTCACCAGCCTGCTGCCACACCAGATATGACACTGCTGAGGGACGTAGTGTCCCTGAGCACGAGCCTCAGGCCCACCCTGGCCATTGTTTAGGGATGACTGGACAAATGTGTGCTGGGGTGGGGCAGTTGGAGGCTGTGCGTGGTGTGCGATTCCGCACCTTTCCCCGTGGCTGCCTGGTGAGCTGAGGTGGCTGTACAGGAGAGGCTGCCCAAGGCTGGTGCAAGATTGGCTGGGGGAGGGAGGCGGGCACTGGGGCCGGCTTGGCTCCAACAGCGCTCTGAGGTGAGGAGCCGACGTGTGGGCGCCGCCTTCACACCTGGGGAAATAGCACATCAACGATGGGGCCGCCCCAGAGCTGTCACCTCCCAGTGTTGCTGGTGCTGCTCAGACTTCTCTTTTTTTGAGTGTGTGTGATTAGTAAAGAGGAACAGGAAATGCTTCTTATACCCATGGCCGTATAAAAATTAAGGAAGCAAAAGCACCGTGGGTCCTCTCTCGCTCCCACCCCTGCATGTCCAGAAAAGGGGTGAGGGTGAGAGAGGCATGTGATGAAGGTGCCCGGGAACACAGCTGCTAGGTGGCCCTGGCTGTCTGGAGGCTCTGGCTGGGGGTGCTGAGGTGGGGGAGGTGGGGGAGGTAGGGAGAAGCAGGGGCCAGAGGAGGCAGCAGGGGGTTGGCAGTGTGTGGCCCTGGGGTGGCCAACACCAGCACTGGACGCCATCCGAGTGGGTTGTGGTTTCTGTGGCCACACTGGGGTCACCTAGCTGTACAGCTCAGGGGCAGGTGACGATACCCAGGGGTGACTTCAGGTGTAGGCACAGGCAGAGGCAACGGTGGGACGTGCGAGGACATCATTGCTGCTCACTGTCACAGGCGTCTCCTGGCTCTTTCTTTGAGCTTCCGACCAGGTCAGCCAGGGGCTGTGGTGGGCAAATAGTCATGTGGAGTGTTGCGGGGCACCCAGGGGGCCACGCCTCCCTTTTATCTGGCTTGCTTCATACATGCAGGTGTGGCAAGGCAGGCGGGACCCTGACCGATACTGAGCCAGTGAGGACGTGAGACTGACCTGGTGACCTGGGTAGGGCTGGCCGGAGCTGGGCCGTCTCGGTGCGCTAGAGCCTGGCTTACCAAGCGTCCTGACTGCTGAGGAGCGGGATGCTGGGTCAGGGCTCGTCTTATGTCCACAGGGCTTGCAGGGTGGCAGGTGAAGCAAGCGTGGCTGTGGCTGGACTCGAGCCACACGCTCACGGGTCATTGCACAAGGGCGGTTGGTTGTCAGGAAAGGTGCCAGGCTCGTGGGCCACCATGTGGAGTGCCAGGCGGACTTGTTGGGATTCCAGAGAGCTCATGGAGTGTCCACAGTACTGGCATCTGCAGTAGGGCCAGCGGCGCCTCTCCGGGGAGGTGTGTCAGCACCGCTGCTCTTCCTGCCGCTGGGCCTGCACTCCCAGCAGCCCCTCCAGCCCCTCAGGTGTGCCCCACATAGTGGGCAGGTGAGAGCCAGCCATCTGCTGGTGACAGGGCCCAGAGATCTTAAAGCCGTGACTTGTGTGTCCAGTTCATAGAGGAACTATGGCCACGTAGCCTGCTGAGATGTCTACGGGGCACAGTGGCCCTGGGCTCGGCTGGCCATATGTGTGGCTCCAGGAGGAGGAAGCCCTTTGGCCCCTCTGTCCTGCTGCTGGTCAGGGCCACAGAGCCCCTTGTGGCCACTCAGGGCAGTGCTTGGCCCTAGCGAGTGACCGTCTCGGGAGCTTCCCACATGAGCTCTTTTCCTTCCTCTGGGAGCTGTTCATCTCTTCAGGACCTCATCTTCCCCGGGGTCCCCAGGTAGGGGTGCTGCCTTCTCCCGGAGGCTTCATCTCAGTTCTTCTCTCACCCACCCTAGGATCATGCGGCCTGATGATGCTAACGTGGCAGGCAACGTGCATGGCGGAACCATCCTGAAGATGATCGAGGAGGCCGGGGCCATTATCAGTACTCGGCACTGCAACAGCCAGAATGGGGTGAGTCTCCCCATCCCCGCCCACTAGGGCTTTTCCAGGTTCCAGCCCTAGCTGGGCTGGGACTCGTGTTTGGTGGGGACACTGAGGAGGAGAGTTGGAAGCACCAGAGTCCAAGCTGCCGGTGACTTCTGGCACTTGGGTCTCTCACCTGTTTCTCTCCACCAAGGCTCTCACTGCTGTCTGCTGCCCGCTGCCCGAAGTCCAGTGGGGGTGCCCACCTGGGCGCCAGCTCTCTGCAGCTGTGCCTGCGCTGTGTGCGGTGGCCCTGCAGCTGTCACCTTCCAGCCCTGCAGACTGGCTGCTTTCTCCAAGGGCCAGGCAAGGAGTGAGGGCTGGGGCTGTACCAGCTGCACCTCGGGAGCATGCGCAGAGGCACCGTGGCAGCCTGTGGCCTCTGGCGGCCTTGGCCAGCGATTGCCGTGCTGCCCTGGGTCCAGCCTGCTTGGCTCACTGTGGTCAGAGGCTGGGGCCCTGGAGAGGCCCCTGAATTCTGATGGGCTTGGCAGGGAAGGAGACCACAAGGCTGCCGAGCCCAGGCCACTCCATCTGCGTAGGTGCCGCTGGGCCTGCACTCCCAGCTTGGGGCGATGCACTGCGTGGACACCATGTTTAGACCCGAAGGTTTGTGCTGACCTTGGGTGGCACAAGGCTGGTGGTACTGTTTTTTAACAGAATATATACACTTTGTGTCTGTCTGCCCTTATCCATGGTTCTTGTACCATAATCCAAGGTGGTAGCTGTGCCTATAATTCTAGCACTCTGAGGGAAAAAATGCAGAGTATAAGACCCTATCTGAAAAAAACTTTTTTTTTTTTTTTTTTTTTGTGGGACTGGGGTTTGAACTCACGACCTTGCACTTGCCAGGCAGGCACGTGTTTCACAGAGCTATCTCTCCAGCCCCTGAAAAATAATTTTTTTAATACAGGGCTGCACATGTAGCCTGGTGAGGAGGTCCTGAGTTCACTTCCCAGTACAGTGGCATGTTGGTTCATGAACTTAATGTGTTTCACAATTCTGGCCACAGAATTCCATGGTTTATACAAAACGTTAAGGTCACAAATGGAGGTAGAACTGCTGCAAAAGCAGCAGCAGCGAGGAGGAGAGGAGACGCACAGCCATCCCGAACATTACTGTTATTATAAGGCCTGCTTTGGTGTTCGGTGATTTTTTTGGTTTTGCTTTTTGGAGGTGCTGGGAATGGAGCTCTGTGCCCTGTGTGTGTTGGGGTGGCTTGGGTTGGCACTGTACCCCTGAGCTACATCCAGCTCTGGTCAGTGGTCTTGGATGTTACCTTCTTGGGGCGCTGTGAGCTCTGCCCTTTTAGATCTGTGCACCGCTACCATAAATGGGGTACATCTTGACTGCCCCTGGCTGTGCCCCCACTTCCACCCTCTCCCTGTGTTCCCTGGGAGAATAGTTCAAATTGGGCCACTTAATAACTGTGTTCAGTTGAAAGGAGGAGCCACAGGTCTCTCACTTGAAGTCAGAAATGGTTAAGCTCAGGGAGGAAGACACGCAGCTGAGCTAAACCTCATTATGAATCAAGAAAGGAGTTCTGTGAAACCCAGAGTACTGCTCTGGGGGACGCAGGAGTCATGGAATGCCACGCAGCCTCTGCTGATTTCAAAAGTCCCTCCCTCCCTCCCTCTTCCCTTCTGGGAAGGGTCTTGCTATGTGGTTCAGCCAGGTCATGAAGTTACTGTATAACCTAGGCTGGCCTTGAACTCCCTGAGATCCTCCTGCCTCAGCCTCCCAAGTGCTGGGATTACAGTATGTGCCACCACACCCAGCTCTCAGAGGACTCTTGTTAGGGGCTGATATGGTGGAGGGCTTTTGGTGGAAGCTCTTGCTCCCAGACTCTGGAAATCCTGGGACCTGAAGGATTGCCCGAAGCCTGCTTGTCTGGGCCTGTTAGTGTAGGGCACTTGTATCCCCAGCATGGTGTACATTCTAAGTCCACAGTTGAAACCCCTTGCTCACAGAAAAGATGCTTGCAAAGTTGGGGCATAGTGGCATCAGCTGCTGTCTCCTCAAGGAGCAGAGGCAGGATTCTTTGAGCTTATAATTTTGAGAACACAGTAAGACCCAGTCTCAAAAACAGTTGTTTATTTTCTTTCCAAACATGACTGCTGTTATGGCTTAGCTGTATAAAATGGGCCCTAAAGCCTCATGTGTTTGGAAGATATTGGACCCTGGGGTGCTAGAGCCAGCCTACTGTTGGGAGGTGGGGTTGGGTGAGCGGAGCAGGTCTCAGAGGTGTGGCCGGGAAGGGTTGACCTCTCCTTTTGTGCTTCCCGGTCTCCTCTATGAGCTGAGCCGCATCTATTCCACTGCCCCTTTGTCGTGCTGTACTGGTGCCAGGGCACTTGGCTGACACTGCTGGAGACCATGAGCCAACATTACCTTCCCGACCGAAATCTGTTGGTGTCAGGTAGTGCATCTCAGCTGCATGCTGAGTGCCTACGGCAGCTGCCTGGCAATGTCCTTGGTCACCACAGTGAGGTTTCTGTCCTTTGCACACCTCCTAAGGCCAGACCCTTTTTACAGCCACGGTTGGAGTGGTCATTTCAATCTGAGTCCTACCACGTGGGAGATGCATTTTGCAAGGCAGTGGCTTCCACAGGAAGTGAATTTTCTGATGGATCTGGCCGCCAGAACCTGAAAATGTTTAGGAAAGGCTCCACCATGGAAAGTGCCAGTAAGAGCCTCGATTAAGGGGAGGTCTTAAAAAAAGGGGGAGGTCTGCACATGGTGTGTTCATAGCTAGTGCGGACAGGTTGGCTGAAGCCTCCTGGGCAGCCAAGAGGGCTCCGGGCTTCCATGGCAAGGCAGCTACAGAGGCGGCAGAAGCAGCAGAGCTGGGGTGAGGCAAGGGCGCTGGGCGGGGCCGGGTTGCTCCCTCGTGGTCCTGGAATGGGTGAAGAGCCACACCTTGCAATGAGTGAGGCACATAGAGTCACCTCCTAGGACCGCGTCACAGCCCTGCTGGAGTGACGGCGGAGGATGCAGGGTGCCACAGAGTCAACAGAGCAGCTGCAGAGCCTGAGAGGGTCACTTCTGACTTTCAGATAAATTCCGTTTTCCATGGTGAAACGCCTCAGACCACTGAAGTTGTTCTTGAAGAAAGAGCCAGGCAGACATCGGTGTCTTACATTAAGAAATTGCCACTGCCCACTGAGGTGATGATGACACAGGCCTGTGGTCCCAGCAGGCGGAGGCTGAAGCACGACTGCTGCAAGCTTAGGACCAGCCTGGGCTGCACAGTGGCCCCTATCTCTTTTTTTGTTACATATATATGATAATACACTGGATATTGTCGTCTTTGTGTGTGTGTGTGTGTGTGTGTGTGGTACTAGGGGTTGAACTCAGGACTCTGCTTGTCAAGCAAGCACTTATTCTGTTGAGCTATCTCCTTGACCCTGCATATTGTCTTTGTCGTAGTTGTTCAGAGTACAAGGTGCAGATGTGATTTCTTGTCCCTATCTCAAAAAAAAAAGAAGGAAGCTGACCTCTCCCAGTCTCCCAGCAGGGCCATGTGTCTTACTGAACGCAATCTTTTTCTTTTTTCATTTTATTAATTTTTTTTTTTTCTTGTTTCAAGAACCTTTATTTGTTTTTTCACTCATTTTTATGGCCGGCTCAGCCTGCCCCAAGGGCAGGGCTGGCGCAGCATGTGGTGCCGGGGATTGAACCGTGGTCCCTGAAGCTGCCCAAGCTTTCCCAGGCAGGCGCTTTAGATCACTGAGCCATCCCGCCGGGCCCTCTTTTTCTTTTTTCAATAAAGCATTTTTTGTTCATTTGTTTTGATTTTCGCCTTTTTGAGACATGGTCTGGCTATGCAGTTCAGACTGGCCTTGTGCTCACTTTTGTAGCCCAGGCTGATCTCAAACTCATACTGATCCTCCTGCCTCAGCCTCCCAAGTGCTGGGATTACAGGTGTGTGCCACCACACCTGGCTTCTTCAATAACGCTCCTTTTTTTTTTTTTCCTGTGGGACTGGGGTTCAAACTCACAACCTTGCGCTTGCCAGGCAGGCACTTGTGACACGGAGTTATCTCCCCAGCCAATAAAGCATTTGTAATGAAGATCTACATATTGTCCTTCTGACATGATGCTCTGGCATATTTGTAGCTGCGGTATATGCTACATGTAACTGGTATATACTTGGAAGCTGCAAACCTGTGTGACTGCTTTACCGAGATGCTTTATTGTGGGGCCTGGAGCTGTACCTATGGGACTTCTGAGCTTCCCAGGGTGACCTCAGGCCTGCCTAGGGGCTGGTAGGCCAGCCCTGTAGCCCCACAGCTCCCCACCTCCTAGGTGGCATCTTGTCACACCCAGGTAGTGGGCAGGGCTAGGTGCCTGCCTGGCTGGTTACGGTTGGGTTTTGGAGTCTTGCAATTTGGTAGATCAGAAAGTGCCCTCTGGTGGCTGTGGGAAGGACAGGCCTGAGCCTGTAGGTTGGAAGATTCCAGCTGGGCCTTGTCAGCGAGGATGGACACTGGGATGTGAGAGCCCCTAGGACTCTGTGGGGAGGAGGGCTCGGGAGGCCTGGTGGCAGTGGTGCCGTTGGTGAGTGTAGAAGCAGTCGCTTGCCTTTGCTTAGCACTTGGCATTTGCAGGGCACTGAGGTGCCTTAGTGAGTCCCCGAAGGCCCAGGAGGAGGTCTGGGCCAGGAGGCTCCTGTTGTAGGTCCTGCTGCTCTGCACCCGGTGCTCAGCATGTTCCGACTCTGGCTGCTGACCCAGAGGTTCTAGCTCAGGAGGGTCTGTGAGCTCCAGGCAGCTCTGGCTGACACCCCTACTCCTGGGTGGCAGGATGTGACTGAGGGACATTGCTCAGGCCCTGTGTCATCTGCACTTAGGAAGTGACGTGGAGAGGTTGTGCCACTGCTCCTGGTTGCAGAGCCAGCAAGTGGCAGGCAGAGCTGGGGTTTGAGCCCGTTCCCCAGGGCCGCCTTTTGGGGCTGTGTCTGAAATTGCTGGCCTGGCCCGAGGTCCTGGGTCCATCAGGAGCCCATGCTGGTCATCTGGGGAACATGGCTGAGGGCATTTCTGGGACAGGTGCTGATCCGAATGCTAACAGCCCCTTATGCCCGGAAGCTGGGAGTCGCAGGGTGCTCGGTGCAGCAGGAGCCAGAGATGCCCATTCTGCTGAGGCATCGGCCCATCCCTAGCAATGTCTTGGGAAACAGCTGCATAGTCACTGCAGACTGCCAGCGCCCAGCCGGCTGGCCTCCTCACCTCCTCCTCCTCCTTCCCTCTCCAGAGGCCTGGACCTGCCCCTTTCCTGGCCTCCCGGGCCTGCGCCCACGGGCTCTGAAACCCTGCCCCCTAGTGGCTCCCATCTCAGCCCAGCCCCTGCACTGACTCGGCCCCTCCCGCCACATCCACCGGCTCCAGTGTGCCCTAACTCTAGGCGGGGGCCTCAGTGCTCAGCCAGGGCTGTGGTGTCCTTGTGCTGGGAACAAGCTGTGAGCGCAAGGCACAGCCAGTAATGCACACAAACGAGAGTGTCGCTTTCCAGCGCTGCTGCCATACCCCGCCCTGCTCCGTGCTGTGAGTCTCTTGCCTTTCCAGCTTGCTGCCAGTGGGTGGTGCCGTTGCCCCGCTGCTGTGCCCGGCCACCTTCCTTGCTCCTGCCTCCTGCTTACGTCGCTGGGCGGGGCATGGCCCTGCAGGTCAGAGTTTTGAGTTCTAGAAGTGTCTCAGGTGTGCAGTTTCCTGCCTGGCCCTGTTTGTCTTGCTGAGATCATCTGTCTCTGGGATGACCGAGCCAGTGGCACTGTCACAGGACCCCTAGCCTGGAGGGGATGGACCCACCTGGGAGGATGAGATCCAGGTCCCAGACAGGGCTCAGGAGAGCCAGGTTCTGGGTTTTTGATGGGCTCACGGGGGTAAGGTTGCCAGGGGACTGGGACTCCTGGGCTGGGGATGGACTGTGTGTAGGGGCTTGGGTGCAGCAGCAGCTGGTGGGGAGAGTGCAGGGTGCACGCCCAGGCTCAGGCTGGCACCTGCTCCCTGTGACCCGGGCAGCTTGCATCCTGCCTCGGTGCTTGTCAGAGGCCATTGTGAAGGTTTGCTGAGAAGGGTACAGAGCTGGGCAGGCCTCACAGACCACCCCTGCCCACCCGCTCAGTCTAGTGTGGCCAGAAGGAGCTCCATCCTGCTGCCAGCAGGAGCTCCATCCTGCTGCCAGCGTCCTCTGAGAGAGGATGGCTTCTGGTACATCGTCACCATGTGCTCATCACTCCAGAGCAGACCCAGGCCACATTGTCACTGTGCCTGCCTGTGTAATGTGACTGGAAAAGGTAAAAGATGAGTTGATTCTGCCAGGTGTGGTGCACGTGCCTGGAATTGCAGCAGTCTTGGAGGCTGCGGTAAGAGGATCAGAAGTTCAAGACCAGCCTGGGAAACTTAGGGCTCTAGTGAGAACCTGCCTCAAATTAAAAAATAAAAGATGGCTGGGGAGGCTGGGGAGATAGCTCAGTGGTCTAAGCACCTGCCTGGCAAGTGCAAGTATCTGAGTGTGATTCCTGGTACCTCATGCCCTGGCAGCCCCAGAAACTGGGTATGCTGTTCTAGCCCAAAACCTGGTATGGTAGTGCATGGCTGTAATCCCAGCACTGGGGAGGCTGAGAGGAGTATATACATAGATATATATGAAGGAAAGGCCTAGGGACGTAGCTCACTCAGAGGCCCAGGGCTCAGTCCTAGTAGAATGACATGAGGCCCAGAAGCTGTGTGGGTCACCACTGGCTGTTGGGAAGGACTTTTCCCTTAGGCCTAGCAGTTGTCCCAGGCGTGAAGCTGTTTATGACAAGTTACAGTGGAGGCTGACCGACCTCTAATAAGAGAGTCCCGCTCTCTTCCACCATTTAGAGTGACTTGGCAGAGTGCTGTCAAGTGGTAGGGGTCCTTCTGGGCTGCCGTGGGTGGCTGGTGCCCCTCAAGGGTCCTTGTGAGATCGTGCCGCTCAGCATGGTGATCGGGTGGAGCCCAGGGATGCAGAACCTGGAGCGTCCCTTGGCCCTGTGCCACCTGAGGACAGCTTCAGGGTACTGTCGATGCCAGCAGGCCCTCCCCAGATGCTGAATCTGTCAGCACCTCAATCCTGAACTTGTTACCCCAAAATTGTGTGGTTAAATAGGTCCAGGGAATGTTCGTCTAGCAGCCGGCAGGGATTCAGATATGGACTGGAGGATTCTGTCCAGGGTAAAGGAGGAGAGCAGCCAGGATGGAGTAGCTGGCTGTGCCTGGCCCCTGGCCCTTGGGGGCCAGAGAGTGTGGTCTGGGGCTGTGTCTTCGCAGACTCAGGCGGGGTCCCTGGGTAGCAGGGGCCAGCTGCCCCTTTGTTCCTTATAAGTGTTGAATCATGACAGTGCGCTGTCCCACTGAAAGACAAAACAGCTTCAGGAGTGACCGAATGATGATGGCAACAGCGATTCTGCACGGTTTAGTTCCTCTGCACTAGTGAGAGTGGCCAGAGTGTGGAAGGGTGTGACATGCTGGCCCAGATGTAGGAGCCCAGGGTTTGGTCCTTGTGACCCTGGCTTCTGTTCCTTGCGCCACCCCACATAGAAGGGTCCAGGCAGTAACCAGGCGAGCCACCAAAGCTCCCATCCCAGGAGGCTGGGGCAGAAGTGTGTGGCACAGGCAGAGGGGGACACCGTCGCCCTCGTGTCTCCTGTCTGTGCACGAGCCTGTGCGCCCCTTGCGCTGTTGTTGGGAGGCGGCAGCGTAGCCCTGGCCTGAGCCTGTGCTTCCATGCTGGGGACTCCGTGTTGTCAGCAGCCTGCATCCCTCCCACAGCGGGTCTCTTAGTCACTTTTTCATAGCTGAGACAGAATACCAATGCCCGCAGCGTAAAGGAGGGGAGATTTGTGTCTGCTCACGTCTGGCCAGTAGGCAGCTGGCCGCAAGGCAGAAGCAGGACAGCCTGGTGAGGAGGGCTCACCCCACGACAGCCAGGAGCAGGGAGAGAAGGGAGGGCCCAGGGCAAGATTGCTCCCCAGCTGAGCTGAGCTCAGCAGGGGATGGGCTGCTGGCGAGGAAGCACTCGGGATCCCCTGCACTTCCAAGCCCACGCGCTTTGGGGGACAGTGCAGATCTAACCATAAAAGGGGGGCAGCGGAAACTGCTGCTGCGGGAGGGGTGTGTCTGGGGCGGGGGCTTATTGTGCGGTCCCGAGACTGGTGTCTGACCCCGCAGGAGCGCTGTGTGGCCGCCCTGGCCCGGGTCGAGCGCACCGACTTCCTGTCGCCCATGTGCATTGGCGAGGTGGCTCACGTCAGCGCGGAGATCACCTACACCTCCAAACACTCTGTGGAAGTCCAGGTCAACGTGATGTCCGAAAACATCCTCACAGGTACTTTTGGGTGCTTCTCACCAAGCTGCCTACCCTAGGATGGCCAGGCAACAGCTGCCACATTCAGGGTGGCCACAGAGCTGTTCCTGTCCTCTAAGGTGGCAGTGCTGGCTTCCTGCCCTCTGCTCCATGCTGTCCCTGTCCTATCCCTTCTGTGGCATGGAAGCCCTGGCCTCTCGGCAGGGTTTGCCCTGCCGCCTGCCCCTGGGAAGGCCATGTGGTGGGCATGGGTGGAAGCCAGGCTCAGGCAGGAGCTGGCATGGGAGCCTCTGCCCGTGTTGCTGCCTCTGTGTTCTCCTCCATGGCAGTAGCCATGGAAACCCCTTCCTTCCCTCAGCAGGGAAGACTTTTTCTTGCTTTTCATAACCCAGTAGGTGACGGGGCAGGCAGGACCGCGTTTCCCTTTGGCCAGCTCATTGTCACTGGCAGTCGTGTGCAGAACAGAGGCCCGGTCATGCCCTTCCTCTGCTCCCACCCGTCCTCAGCAGTAGTGGCTGTGGCTGTGCACACCATGGGCTTGGGACTGCCCACAAAGGCTCGAGCCTTCTTCCTCTGTAGGGCCCAGAGGGCAGGGTATTCTAGAACGTTCTAGCGGCCTCAGCAGGGCTGGCAATTAGGGCACACGGGTCGATGCTGCCTAGTCTCCACAGTCACGGGGGCCCGGAGACCCTGAGCTGCCACTGGTCATGGGCCATGGCACAGGAAGAGCCAGCTGTGCCCTCCATGGCAGTGCAGGTGGTGCCCTGCACCCTGGGCGTGGCCTGGGCCTTCCTCCGGGCGGAGCTACGATGGCCTTTCCCCCTAAGCCTCATGCTTCTCTGTTGGAGGCTGGCAGCCTGTGTGCAGCCCCAGCTTTTCTGTGGTGGTGTATTGGGCCCAGAGTTGGAGGGTGGGGGCCATGTCCCACTCTGAAGCTACATCTGACTTTGTACCACAGTCCACAGAGCCCACAGGCAGCAGCTTCCAGGGTGTGAGGTGCGGGGTTTGGGGTGGTGTCCTCGGTCTTCAGGGTGGGTCAACCCTCCTCCCCATGGTGAAGTCTGGGCATAGCATAGGACTTGACCTCCTCTTCCTGGTGGTCCAGTGTCTGTTCTTGCCTGTCAACTGGCAGCCATAGCTATAATCAGGTGTCTGAGCCTGGACTTGTCTTTAAGGACCCCATACTCTGGTGCCAGCTGTGGTGGCCCCTTTCTGTGATCCCAGCACTTCGGGAGGCTGAGACAGGAAGATGCAAGGTCAGGCCCAGCCTAAGAAACTTTGCCAGAGTCTTCCTTGAAATAAATTTTAAAACCATACAGCTAGCGGAGCTGGAAGGCCTGGGTCCGCTCCTGCTCCCCTCTCTGCAAAGGTTTCCTCGCTGTTTAGGCTCAGCAAGGACACTGGACCTTGCCCATCCCATGGTGAGGAGATGGGGGCAGAGAGGGGGTGTGAGGAGGCAGGGTGTAGGTCCCTTTTCTCTGTCCCTCCCAGCTGGGCTAGCAGCACAGCCTTGGAGCCCAGGGCCTGGCCCTTCCACGTCCTTTTGCCTAGACCGCTAGGTGGGGCTGGGGCCCCATCCGTTACCCGAAGGCGTAGGTTCCAGCGTCTGCTGGCTGTGTGTGTCTCTGCAGCTGCCGTCTCTACCTCTGGCTCAAGATGTCCCCTGCTGTCCCCCATCTCTGCCCTTGGATGTCTGCCTGGGAGTCCCCTAGAAGGGGAGCTGTGAGGCCCGACCCCCCCCTCCCCCCACATATGGCACCTGGTGGTCGAGTGCCACTCAGCCCGGAGGGACCATGCGGGGGGACAAGGGTAGTGTGGACAAGGCAGGCTCCTGGCATGGTTGTCACAACAGTGCCATGTGCCTTCTCCTCCTGGGGGGCAGTGAGCTCAGTGGGTGGTCGCCAGGTAGCTGAGTGGGCACAGGCTGGGCGTGCATGGCAGGCCTGGCTCCAAGGCACCACTCCTCTGTCCCCGCAGCCTGTCCCAGCATTATGCTAACAGGAGGTGACGCTGCTGTCACTCTGGAGCATCGCTGGGGGCTCTCCAGGGCTAAAAGGAGATGTCAGCGCCGCAGACTTGGCGGTGTTGTTGTTACGCGACAGCGAACGTGCAATTAGCATGTTTGCCTCCTCCTGCTTGGCATGTTCATTTAGGTCTGGCGGGCCACTTGGGTTTCCATGGAAACCTGCTCGGCAGCCTGGCTCCAGTGGAGCCCAACAGGAAATCTTTATTCCCAAAAGCAGGCTGTCAGATTCACTCCGAGTCAAAGCACAGTGGAAATATTTTCCCATCGTGTCTGATGCAGTGCTGGCCTGGCAGAGCTGAGGTGGGGTGGAGGTGGGGTGGCTCCGGGCCCCTCTTTGACCGATCCTCCCACTTGCACCCTGAGGGAACCTCAGGGAATCCTGGGTCCCTGCTGGGGAAGCAGGTTGGAGGCCCCTGGTTGGCAGCCACCTCGTTGGGACTCTTGGGGGTGCCCGCTGCTCTGTGCTTCAATCCCCTTGTTCTTTTCCTGCAGTGGCACCCCTGCTCTGTGCTAGGAGTTTTCTGGATTGCAAAAGCCGCCTTCACTCTGAAATGACTGGGTCCTGGGAGGCCTGGGTCTAAACTCAGAATGATGCCAGGTTGCTTTGTGACCCCAGGCAAACACCTTGGTCTCTCTGGGCTTTGGGCTTCTCCTATATAAGTGACTGTGGGCTGTGGAACTCTGGACACAGATGACCTCTCTGCCCTGTTTGGTGCCCTAAGGGGTCCAGGCCATAGCCTGCCTCTGCACTGGAAAATGCTGGGTTGAGCTTTGGATGAGCTGGCAAGTGTCCTTGGGTCAGCTGAGGAGGCGAGGAGGCTTCGTCAGGGGCCTGATGGGCTGCTGTAGGCCTCTTCCTGCCCCTCCGGCCCATTCACTGTCTTTGTAGGCATCCCTGTGTTATCAGACGGGTGGACAGGGATTGTTGGAAAATCTGGGCTGAGATACCCAGGGCACTGTGAGTCTACAGGGGCTGGTCCAGCTGGGGGACCCCAGAGGCACAGTCTCCATGCCTTCCATGCCCTGCTTGGGAGGCTCTTACAAACTTTTGGTGTTTTCTTTCTCTTTCTCTTTTGTCTACCTGCCTGCTTCCTTCCCTCCTTCCTTCCCTCCCTTTTCCCCTCTGCCTTTCTTCCCCTGCCCCTACCTTTCTTTCTTCCTTTTCTTTTTTCTTTCTTGTGTTTTGAGTCAGGGTTTTACTACATAGCCCAGGCTGGACTTGAACCTGTGGTTCTCCAGCTTCAGCCACCTGAGTGCAGGGAGTACAGGTGTGCACTACCTTGGCCAGCTGTCAGCACATTACCCTAACTAATGACATACCAGCTAGCCTGGGACCAGCCAGGCTGACTGCCGTGACTGGCCAGAGTGGCCCGGGGTGGGACTGAGATCTGGGCTCCTAAGGACAGGGCTGGGGCCTGTGCAGCCTGGTTCTGGGACCTGTGGGTCTCCAGTGGTGCTGCTGCTGGTACGGTGGTAGTGACCTTGGGGCTGGGGACCAGAGGAGCACTGGGCTGGCGCAGTCCTTCCTGGGCCGCTACTCATGGATATTCTTCTCTTAAGGTGCCAAAAAGCTGACCAACAAGGCTACCCTGTGGTATGTGCCCCTGTCACTGAAGAACGTGGACAAGGTCCTCGAGGTGCCTCCTGTGGTGGTAAGGCTGCCTTGCACCAGCCCCAGGGCAGGGCTGTCTGAGGGGCATCCCCAGAGGAGTAGCACAAGGGGTGGGAGGGGACATGGTAGGGAGGGGCATGTGTGCCAGTGCCCAGCACCTGTGGGTGGGCATCCCTCTGCCCGGGGAACCTGGGCACATACTTCTGACCAGAGAGGATGTTAGTGACAGGATAGCATGGGTGACAAGTCTACTCAGAGCCAGCACCATGAGGCTGCTTGAGCCAGCAAGGCTGCTTGAGCCAGCAAGGCTGGGAGCAGCAGCTGTGACAGCTCAGACCTGGTGTGGCCCTGGTGTCACTACCGCTGCTGGGTTTTGCTGGGGACCAAGCTGTAGGTGCCTCTGGCAGGCAGGTCTGTGGACATGGCCCATGCACCCCTAGGCAGGCGCATGCTTGGAGGTGAATCCATCCCTTCACCAAGTGCCACGCCCCTCCCGTGCTCCTGGACCCATGGATACGGAGGGCAGCTGTGGTGTGGTGGGTCCCATCCTGCTGCCCTTTGGGCCACCTGGGGGCTACTCCCGGCCACACAGCCACCATCTGTCTTTCCGGTCCTGGGCACTCAGTACCATGGCCTGCGTTCCTTCCCAGTGTCCTGTCCTCTTGCAGCGAACTTCCCCATAGATGACAGGCTCAGCTGTATCCTCCTCGCCTGCCTTCGCCGCTGGCCTCCTTGGGATCTCGGTGGCCGGGTGGGTGTGAGGCCATCCTGTCCCTGTGACTTCGTCTTACTATACCTGTTTTCAGAACATTCCCATTCTGAGGTTCCGGATAGACCTCAGTTTTGGAGGACGCTGTCCAACCCAGAAGCCGAGCCTCAGACAATACCTGTCGGGCTCCCCATGGTCCCTTGTCCACTCTAGCCTTGGCTGGGATGGGGATGGTGTCAGCTTTCAGGGAGCACTTGTTCCCGTGGGAGCTTGGGGAGCACCTGCTCTGCTGCTGCCTGTCAGCCATGTCCTGTGGAAATGCTTGCACGGCCGCCTGCCTGACCTGACTTCTGCATGCTGTTGACTTTGGTCCTGGGCCACACCTTGGGAACACTCCAGGAAGCTTTACTGCCTGTGAGCCGGGCAGGGCCAGGCAGCCTGAGCTGCTGCAGTGCTGGCAGTGGTGAGATGGTGGGACCCGGGCTCCCTTGGCTTCTGTCCTGCTGTGGGGACAGGGCCTCTGCCACCTTTGTACCCCAGCCTGCTGCCCACAGGCACAGTGGGAGCCCTGTAGCTTGTTCCCTTCCTCTGCGTGTGCACACAAGACATACTGACTTGGCGCTGGTAGGGGCAGATGTCGGAATGAGGCTGCCATGCAGAGAAGGCTGCTGTCACTGGGCTGGGGACCCTGGTGTGTACCGCACGTGTTCTAGACTTCCCAGGCTGGCCAGCGTTGTGTACTTCTTATGGGTGCTCGTTGTTTATTCAGGAAAATGCTCCTTTCTGTGTGTGTTTGGCTGTCTTGAGCACATGTGGACCTCTCTGATGGGCACACTGTCCTGCGGGAGCCTGGCCTGGCCACAGGCAGGGCCTCCGGGTGCGCTTGGGCCTGGTCCCGCCTCCTCCCCTGGCCTGGCATGTGATCATGGAAGCTCCTTGGCCTGTGATGATGGGAAAGGGTCCCTGGGGGCTGCAGGGCCAACTCTCCTGGGTGTGGGCTCTTTTCTGGACCCCTGCCCAGGCTGTGGCTCGAGCTCAGGGTGTTTGTACCAGCCACAAGGTTCAGTGATCAGTTTGGCAGGGCAGCCCCAGCTGCACAGCCTCTGCCAACGATTGTCCCTTGGAGGACGGAATGTGAGGACATAGCGCATTTGTGTAAGAAAGGTTTAGTTATCCTCTGTAGTTTCTGGGGCTCCCTCCAGCTTTTACTCTCAATTCTGGGGTCTCTTCCCTGGAGGGTTGGGTGGGTAAGTAAGCCTGGAAGGTGCTGAGAGCGCCCCAGGAAGGTGGATTGAGAGGTGTGGAAGTGGCTGATGGAGAGAAGGGGAAACGCGGAGGATTCGGATGCAGCACGATTAAGATGAGTGCGTTCAGTATGTATCGTGAACGTGTGCTTTGGAGAGAAAGAACAAGAAATTATTTAACTAAATAGTTCAGGAAGGAGGTCTGAAGCCGGGCGTGGTAGCACACCCTAATCCCAGCACTTGGGAGGCTGAGACTGGAGGATTGGTATGAGTTCAAGACCAGCCTAGGCTACAGAGGTGAGCTCAAGGCATGCCTGAACTGCATAGCAAGACCCTGTCTCAGACAAGAAAGAAAGAAAGAAAGAAAGAAAGAAAGAAAGAAAGAAAGAAAGAAAGAAGTCTGAAAGTATCACAGGAGGAAACGTGCTCATCCCCAGGGGCTGCAGGGGCAGAGGAGGCCAGTGCTCAAGTGAGAAGGGGCTGAAAGAGAAGGTGACGGATGGGGACTGGCCAGTGGTCAGTGAAGAGGACGGCTGTGGGAAAGGAGCCCGCTGTGGTGGGGAGAGAGAGGACACCTAGGGGAGGGTGGCAAACTGAGTCCCGGAAATGGGGGTGCAGGGTGTGTCCTCCATGTGGGCTGGGCCACAGGCACAAGAGGTGTGTGAGCTACCGTTCCTCCATCAGAGTACCCCCCATACGCGCACACTCCGTGTGTGGGGCTGAGGAGGCTTGACTGGCTTTCCCTTCACACTTACTTTTAACTTCCTGGGTCAGCCTTCTTGGCCCCATCAGAAGAGCCTGGGCGTTTGTGCTCTGGCCATCTGCACAGCGGCAGCAGGTCAGTAGGCAGGGCCAGCGTGGGCCAGCCGGGCTGCCTGAGCTCTGCAGTTCTTCCTGGAATGCAGCAGGTCAAAGTGAGGGAGAGGGGGTCAGAAGTGCAGTGCTGTCTTCTTAGTGGAAGTGGAGACGGGCTCTGTTAGAGACGGTGTCACATCCACGCAGTGAAATGCTGAATAATGAACCAGGGCAGTGGGAGCTCGCCCGGAGCGTGCGGGGGTGTGAGCTGACCCCCACAGCCTAAGGGAGGAGGACTGCACTTTAACTTTGGCACCTAGTTTCCATTCCTGGATCCCAGAGCAGAAGCAGGAGAGCAGCGGGGCCTGGGGGAAGAACAGCCTCCGCCCCACCCAGCCAGAAAGGGGCCACGAGTGCCACTTGCAGGTCACATTCTGTGAGCACCTTGGTCCTGCCCCAGCCTGCTGGCAGCACAGTCAGCCCCAAGCCCATCTGATGCCTTGCTGATGTGCAGTGTCCCACAGCCTGGCCTCTGCACACATGTGGACCCTAAGCACAGCAGGTCCTGGCCACACGTGTCTAGCTTAACCCATGAGGAGGCCAGCATGAGGCTCTTGTGTGCTCTGTGTCCCAGTTACTTACTAAGTGTCATCAGGACAGAGGCACAGGCCTAGTTATAAGCTGGCGATGCAGGGCCCCTGACCCTGGGAGCCATGCTGTGTCCCTGCCTCAGGCCCAACTCTCTGCTTTCCCACAGTATTCCCGGCAGGAACAGGAGGAGGAGGGCCGGAAGCGGTACGAAGCCCAGAAGCTGGAGCGCATGGAGACCAAGTGGAGGAACGGGGACATCGCGCAGCCCGCCTTGAACCCAGGTGAACGAGGCAGGCCGCGGAGGGCGGGTGGTCGGCCGTGCACGCACGGTCCTGGCTCTGGGCACCGTGCGCTGCCTCCTGGAGCTGGGCTCCTTGTTGCCGGGTTCCCCAGCCCCAATCCACAGCACCCCAGGGGACAGCCAGAAGGCAGCGCAACACCTGTCCATGCCTGGGTGGACGGTGCTGTACCTAGGACAAAAGAGAGGAGACTTTCTAGCACTGGGGAAGACCCGTGCCTTTGCTAGGCAAGCGGCTGTCACCGAGCCACCTCCCTAGCCCTGTTTCTTTGATTTGACATGAGGTCTGGCCAAATTGCTCACAAGGTTTTGAACTTGGGATCCTTCTGTCTCAGCCTGCAGAGCAGCTGGGATGAAGCCTGCGCTGCTGTGCCTGGCGGGTGGCAGCTCCCAGTGCCAACCTTCGCTGGCTCTGTCATACAGAGCGCTGACCTGAGCAGGGTCACCAGGCCGTCTGGGTGTTACAGCTGCCAGGTGCACAGGCCAGTGAGGATGGGGTCTTTGCTGGACCGCCTCTTCCTGCTGGGCCCTCGGGAAAGGTCCACGCAAGTCCCAGATGAATGGATCCAGCGTGTTTTCACTGCAGATATATGCAGCACAGGCCTCTGGGGCGTGTCTAACACCGAGGAACTCCCAGGCCTCGAGATGGTCTGAGCCCCGCTGCTGTCTCCTTGGTGACAGGCAGCGCCCCTTTTGCGCACAGGGCAATCACGTGAGACACTTTGGCTTCTCTACTTTGCTGGGGTGGCCCAGACCCTTTGGAACACCCTCATGTTCTGTGTGAGGTTCCTTGTGGCTGTGTCCCCAGTGCCTAGTCCTGGGCTTGGCTATGGAATCTGATTGGCTTTTTGCCTGATTCTGGCTGTGCTTCAACAGCTGACCTGAGGCTGCTCCAAACCCTTTGCCTGCATGTGGCTGTGAGCTGGCCCTGTGCCGCCCGCCACGCTCTGGGCTGGGCGCTACCCCAACCTCCACCCTGCCCACAGCCCAGGCCCTGGCCAGGGGGGCACAGGCCAGCAGGCGGCTGGCGAGTGAGGGCATGATGTGAGAAGGGAGCGCTGGAGCGGTGGCTGCTGAGTGGCCACTGTCCTGCGAGAAGCCTGGCAGGGCAGATGGTGTCCCAGTCCCTGCAAATAGACTTCACATAGCGGGGTCCCTGCAGATGTGACAGGGGCTCTTGTTGGCTACCCTGGGACCCTGTCCTCCGCTGGCTCTGACCAGCAGGAGGTGGGGGCGGGGAGACCTGCTGGCTTGCTCTGTGCTGGCTGCCTGAGAGGTGAGAATTACTCAGCATTTTTCATTTGCTTAAATTCCTTTCCCACCACATTCTCTTCTGCTTGTGACCAACTCTGTTTGATTTTATATCTGATACATATCTCTCAGAGTCCATTTTTCTTCAGCGATACTAATCAAGGCTGACGTTTTTAATCTCAGGGATTCCTAGCAGGGTTCTTGTGCTCTATTTGTGCTTTTCTGGGCCAGTGGAGGAGAGGCATGAACCTGGAGAGTGTACACATTTCTGACTCCACTTTCCTGGTGGCCCTGGCCCTGGACCGGGATGCCCTCCTCCAGATGTGCCCACCTGGAACCCACTGGGCCTTATGACGTGGCTGCCACCCTGGAGAAGGGCGTGGGCCTGCTCCAAGAGACATGTTGCACTCCCTCCTGGCCGTCACCCTCAGCCCAAGCCCTTCCTACCACTGAAGCCCAAGCCACCCCATCCCTGTTGCCTAGCAACCTCCTGGAGCTACCTTGGCTTCCAAGTGGCTGGGCATAGGGTCTGTGAGCTCTTTCAGGGACAGTTTCCTTCACTGTCTGTTGATGGGAGAAAAGTCTCCAGGGCACTTGGAGTCACGCCCAGCTCAGGGGTCTCTGGGGAGGGCACATTTTAAGGGCGCAGGCGTCTGAGGTTGGGGCTGTCAGGTTAGCGAGCAGTGTGTGGCTCTTGTGCCCCAAGCAGGAGATGAGAGATGCCCTGCATTCCCTGCAGAGGAGGCTGGGAAATGCGCCAGCTTCCCAGGGAGGAGCGGGGAGCGCAGGTTGGCCCTTGGCTTGTTGGTTGTTTGGCCCTGAACGCTGATCACCATGTCCCTGTGTCAACTCAGCCTCGTGCCCTGTCATTGCTGCCTTCATGTGATGGGTGACCAACCAGGGAGAGGCAGAGGGGAGCTGCCTGGGCAGGTGTTGCCACACTGGGCTGAATCCCATGGGGCTGAGGTCTCTGGCCAGGGTCCTCAGTCCAGGAGGATTCCGGTCCTGTCTGAACTGGGATCTGTTGCTTCCCGGCAGTTCATGTGGCATTGACCTTACCCATGTCCCTGCAGACAAAATTCTGAAGCACTTCTGCTTTTGTCTGCCGCCTTCCTCGCCCAGGAGGCCTCTGGCCTGGCAGCAGCAGGTCCCACCTCTTAGGCTGGGTGACTGTCAGTAGCATCCCTTGGACTTTGTGAGGCCAGGTTCCCATTAGACAGCGTCTCACTTCTGCTTATCACATGGCGCTAATAATGACTGTCACAGAGCCAGGTCTCTGGGCCACACCAGTCTCTCGCAGAACCTGTCATGTGAGGCATTCAGGTCACCTCGGTTACGGAACATGTGTGCTCACCGAGGGGTGAACCAGGGCCCGCTTTCTCATCCCCAGAAGTGCTCACCCCTGGGGCTGTGAACCAAGTAAAAACAAGCACAGGCAGACCTGCCCAGCCCTCTGGGAGTTAGCTATGGCCAAGGGAAGGAGGGTCATGAGAATTCTGCCACAAGCTCTAAGAGCACTAAACTATCCGTGGCTTCCCCGGTATTTTTAAATAGCACAGCACTGTGCAGGCATCTCTTTGACCAAGGAGCTGTAGATTTTTATATGCATTTTTCAGTTAAGTTGGGTTGGGCAGGGAGGGTGCTAGGGCTCAGCCTGGGGGACATCAGGGATGCCAGGGACACTGCCACTGAGCTGCGCCCTGTGCTGGACATTTAGAGGCAGTGTTCTTTTAGCACTGTCTACATGTGGGGCTCTTAGCGAGTGAAGCAGTCCTGAGACAGAGTTGAGCCAGAGCTTGAGGCCTGCTGCCCTGTTCCAGGACAGTCCTTGTCCCGTCCTTCATGGGGACACGGAGCAAACCCAGCCGCACAGGCAGCCTTGGAGTCTGAGCCACAGGTGGTGGTGCTGGGGAGTCAGTGTTGTTGGCCGAGTAACTGATGCTTGGTAGCTCAGAAACTTTGTCAGAGCCTCGGTGAGCTCCGTGCTCAGTGGCTCTCCAGGCCAGCAGAGGTGGGCCCTGGCCTGCTACATCTTCCTTAGCAGTGAGTGAGTTCCAGCCGCCATCAGCTACCCAGGCAATGTCTTTGGGAGCTGGGAAGGCTGTGGGAACCCAGAGCGGCAGGGTCCTGGCCTTCTTGGGCCTTGCTTCTCTTCTCAGAGTCTGGTAAGGGGTGGAGTTGCCCTGTGGCCCAGGACAGCCCAGCAGGCGTCTGCAGGAGCATCAGGGGATAGATAGCATCTCCTCCTGCTGTGAGTCACCTGGGCTTGCTGCCCCCAGGGGTTGCCCCGGAGGTGCTGTCTAAGTGAGGAGCTGTCCCTAGCAGGGGTCTAGGCAGGAAGAAGGCCCTGCAGGGCAGCTTTCAGCCCCACAGGAGCCCGAGTGAGGTGGGTGTGGTCCTGGGAGACAGAACAGTGGAAGCTGCTACCCCCCCATGGCCAGGCCCAGGGCCGGACTTGCGTCTAGAGCGCCTGAGTGCCCAGTGCTGCCTGGTGTTCCTTTCTGTCCTGAGGCTGCCCTTTCCGGCTCCCTATTCTGAGTTCAGCCTGAGACTCCCCAGACAGAGCTTCCAGAGTGATAAGCCTGGATCTGTGGGCAGGTGCTGAAGGCCCGGCTCGTCCCCACTCTGCTTTTCCTTCTGGGTGACCGCTGGGTGTCCTCCGCACCCATCTTTGCTCATTTTCCTCTGTGTCATGGCGTCTTCTTAGAGGGACTGCAGCCATGTTGGCTCAGGCCCCAGCCAGATGACCTGGTTTTCAACTCATTCATTACTTTGCTGAAGGCCCTGTCTCAGCCGACGTGGGGCACATGCCTATAAGCCTGGCTACTCAGGAGACTAGGACAGGAGGTTCACCAGTTTGAGTCTGGCCTGGACCACTTAGGAAGATCCTATCTCATTAAAACAAAAACAAACAACAATCCAAGAGTTCAGAATTGAAATCAAAACATACCACGCGTGTAAATGATCATACTGAGGAGATAAGAGCCTGGCCCCGGGCCATGGGAAGCGACATGAGGAGGAGTGTGGGAGCCTCACAAGGAACGCTGACCCTCAGAGAGCTGGGATGACCTGGCCCTGCCACACTCTCTGTCTACCAGCTTCCTTGCTGCTGGGGCCTTGCTGGGGTATAGCAAGGCCGGGGCGCCCAGCGAGTCCCAGCTGTCTGAGCAGGAGGTGGAGGAGACTCGGGCAGGGGCCGCAGGGGCCCGCCTGACTGCTGAGCCGGCAGGGCACAGAGGGTGATGCAGTACCGTGTGGCTGGCCTCAGCCCAGGCCTTGTTGCTCTGGGACAGCCTGAGGTGGCTGTGAGCCTGCACAGGGTGCTGGCTGTGCAGAGGCGCTTCTGCTAACGCGGTGGTGAGGGCCTGGTGTGTGACTGTCGCAAACAGCTTAGAACCTGGAGGCTGTACCTGTCTCATGGTTCTGCCCGCAGGCAGGAAGGACTTGTAGGGCCTGCTGTCCTCGGGAGCATTGCGCTGGACAGCCATAGAGCTGTTCAGCCTTGGAAGGCATCCCCTGCACCAGCGCAGCCTGAGACCTCTGCCCTGTCTCTTGGTGGCAGTTAGCGCCTTCAGTGTCTGCCACCTTCAGGGACACACAGATAGGGTGCTGTGTTGTGGGCAGCGCAGGGCTGCAGGACATGCCCACCCACCCCTCACCCCTCTCCCTTGCTGTTCCAGAGCCCAACACCGTGAGCTACAGCCAGTCAAGCCTGATCCACTTGGTGGGGCCCTCGGACTGCACCCTGCATGGCTTCGTGCATGGAGGTAAGGAGGGAACGGGTCCCGCCGGCTGCTGCCTGTGAGGCCCTGGGAAGCTGGGCAGCCGCCTGGCCTAGTTTCAGCTCTCGTGCTCAGTGAGGTGTAAATTCAGACATCGAAGGCTGCACAGAAAACACTGAGCTCTGTTGGTGCCTGCTTTTAGGATTGGAATAGCAGAGGGGCTGGGCCCGCCTCTCGTGTCTTGAGAGGCCCTGTGGGCGCCGCCTCTTCCTCGTTTCAATGCATTTGTTGCGTCTACTTCATGTCCTTTTCTGTTAGCGCATGTTGGTAGGTTGGCTTTTTGAGTTGATGCAGAAGCCACGCCATCCTTAGGCCTGCAGGGTCCTTGTCCAGGTTTCCTGCATCTGGGGAGTAAGGCTGGATTGCAAGGTGACCTGCACTGGGCTCCACAAGGAACAGGTTTTACTTTAATAGTGGGGCTGTGGGGCCCGGTGGGATGGTTCAGTGGTCTAAAGCGCCTGCTTGGGAAAGCTTGAATGGCTTCAGGGACCGCTGTTCGATCCCTGGCACCACATGCTGCGCCAGCCCTGCCCTTGGGGCGGGCACGCTGTTCGATCCCTGGCACCACATGCTGCGCCAGCCCTGCCCTTGGGGCGGGCTGAGCCGGCCATAAAAATGAGTGAATAGATAAACAAAGGTTCTGAAACAAGAAAAAAAAAATAGTGGGGTTGTATCAGTGGCCCACGCCAGCACCATAGCTTCCTGGCTGTGCTTGCTTTGGCTGAGGATCATGTGAACTTCTAAAGCAATTTGAGGGAAAAGCAGGGAAACAAGCGCCGCAAGCAGGAGACCTGTGCAGGGGTGGTGGGTGCCTTGGTGTGGCCTTGCTGCAGCTCCAAGGGCTGCTCATCCTCCTCCTGGCATACAGTGCAGTCATTTGTGCCGTCGTTTCGGGATGCCTGTTATTTTCCTCTCAGCTCAGGGGGCTCCTTTTCATTCTTCACAAACCCAGCTCAAACTGTGCGACTCTAGTGCAGGCTACCTGGATGTCTCTGTCCAGGGTTCTTCTGGAGCTGGGACTGGCTCTGTCCTTGTTGTGGCTCAGATGCCTCACATGGAATCGGAGGCACTGGGCAGGTACTGGTGAGTGAGGGGCAGAGTCCTCGGGGTAGAAGGGTGACAGGCCCTTAGAGAGGTCACCCCAATTGCAGAGGTATTTTTAAAGCTTGTTTCTTTTCAAAACAAAAACGTCCTTGTTTTTCTCTTTTTTCATTTTCGTGGTAGTTGTCATCTTTCTGAGACACACTGGCTGTAGTGCCCTGAAATCTGACTAACTTCAGAGAGCCCCGCCTTAGCAAGGTGCTTCCAGGTTGCAGACTGACTCCTGGGAGCTGCTGGCCCAGGTCCTTGGCTCGGCTCTGTTCCTGGCGGGCAGCAGTCCTGCTTCTGAGCCCAGCAGCTGTGATTCAGTCACTGCCAACGGCACAAGGCCCACAGTAGACCCCAATGGAACCCTTGCTGCCAGCTCCTGAGTGCCAACGGCTGAGGCCTGCACATGCTGGCTGGCCTGGCTGAGGTGGTGACGACTCATGGGATTTGTGGTGGCCAGGGCGGGCCCCCGTGGTCATAGGGAAATGCCAGTGGCCACCATTTCCCACCCTGTTCCCCCTTGCTGGGCTACACGCATGGACTGCTCTTACTGGGAGAGGGATGGGGAGACAGGGCAGAGCAGGGAAGCAGGGTTGGGGTGCTCGGCCGAGGCCTCGCGAGGCCTGCAGGGGTGTGCCCGGCTCCTTCCTTCTCTGTGTGCCTCCTGTCCACCGTCTGTGAGCAGCTTTCTTCCACCACCACTGTACAGCTTCTCCTGTAGAGCTGGCCAGCCATGGACCCAGTCCTCTGAAGGTGCGAGGCAGATCGTGACTCGTGGGAGTTGAGTATTTCATCCCAGCTACAGGAGAGTAACCAACACACAATTTGGAATGGGAATGGCTCTCTCTGTGTACTGGGGACTGAACCCAGGGAGTCCTTTTATTTTTTTATTTTCAGACAGTGTTGGTGAACAGCTCAGGGCCTGGGCTTGTGAGCCCTTATAGTGGCTGGGCCTGGCAGGCGTGAGCAGGCCTCACCTGACATAGAACGACTGTTGACAAAAGAGCACTGAGCTCTGAGACACACACACACACACACACACACACACACACACACACACACACACACACACCTACCTGGCTGTGGTGGCAGCTGACCTGGCCCCGGGCTATGTCCTGTGTGGTTCTGCTGTCCTTGGAGTTCTGCGTGGCTTCTGGTGCTGTGGCGGGCAGAGCACTACGGTTCCCTTTCTACGTCTTGCAGTAACAGTGGGTGCCTGGCTTCCCACTGCCTGGGTGCCCCCTGAGCCCCATGTCTCCCCCACACCCCTGTGCCCACGCAGCTTCCTTGGAGAGCCCACCCTCTGCCCACCTCCTCCTGGGCGGGCAGCTCCCCTGCCCTGCTATGGACTGTGCTCCTGCTATGGCCGTATTCCCCTTCTCACCTGCCCAGGATGGCCCTGGCTCCACGTCTGTTTTCCTGGGCTGCTTTGGTGGGTCATGTCCTCAGTGGCCTCTTCACAAAGGTCACAGCCCCATGAGGATCCGGCTCAGGGAAAGCACTTCCTGTTGAGGTGAGGATCCGGCTCAGGGAAAGCACTTCCTGTTGAGGTGAAGAGAGGCAGCACTGGTGTCCCAGAAGAAAGTGGGTAGCTCTGAGGTGGCATTACTTAAAAAGGAAAATTAAAAATACTGAAGCGTTGGAACTGAGAAAAGTAACAAAATTCTCCCTCAGGAAGGAGGAAGCAGGACCCAGGCCGTGAGGCAGCCTTTGCACCTGCGTCGCAGCCCCAGGTCCCTGCTACCCCTGGCCCTGCCCTGCGCCCCTAGATCCCACTCCCCTCCACTCGGAACCAAGTAGTCTGAGCCAGCCCCCGCCCCGCCCTGTGCTGGCGCCCCTCTTCATGCCTTTTGCCCCTGTCCCCCCATGCCCCGCAGCTGCACAGGCCCTGGCCTCGGAGCATAGAACTGGAGTGTGAGGTGCTGCTGAGCCCTGCACTGCGTGATTCTGCCGTCACCCGAGTCCCACGGCCTCCGAGTAGGTGCCCCGGGGTGCCCTTGTGCTGCTGCAGTGGTGTGTGCCGTCTTGGTCTGCAGCATCTGCGGGTGGCGTCTGTATGCCTGTGGGAGCTGGGCAGTGCCTGCTGGACAAGGCCGCATTTCCTGGGGCTGTCACTGACATGAGGAAGGACAGGACAGTGGCTGTCCTGAAGGCCCTTGTCAGCTAGGGTCCCAGGGCTCCTCCTGCCCCCGTGCTCATCAGTGCTGGTCAGCAGGCACCCTGACCGGGTAGCCAGGGCCCACGGGACAGCAGTAGGAGGCGGTCTCTGTCCTCTTTGGGTCCAAGCAGGGGCCCCACAGGTCTCCCTCATGTGACTCTGCCCCTCCACCTGTCAGTGGGTCATCCGAGTGCCACCTTGATGGCACAGAGCTGGGCTCTCGCCTCCAGTCCAGTCTGTGATCACCATGTGGGTCGTTCACTGTCACCCTGTCAGTGTGCCTTAATCTCCCTCTCCATGGGGTGGGGCAGCCACACCTGCTGGGATCTGCAAAGAAAGGCACTGAGCCCTGGCCTGTGGCCATCTGCATCCACCCCCTTGGGGTGTGTCTCTCCAGAGGCCTCCTTGCTACATGAGCTGCCCTCCATCACCCAAGGCCCAGTCTGGCCAGGCCAGGCCCATCCCGAGCCCTGTACCCTTCAGGACCATGAAGAAAGGGAGCAGGGCCCAAGTTTTTGGAGCTGCGCACTAGAAACAGACTGGCCCTGGCCCTAGATGCAGTGAACCCCAGGGTGACCCTGGTGCAGCCAGGCTTCCGACTTGTGCTCAGTGGTGTCCCCATAGAGCATGGCTGCAGCCTGTGACAGGGCCCCCTCCCCCCCGCTGACCCCAAGGAGCATTCCAGGCCTTCGCTGCCCAGGAGACAGCAGGGCCAGCCCTGCAGCCCTGGGGCCGAGGCCCAGGCCACACAGCTTCATTGGAACAGGTGGGAAGAGGCAGAGCGAGGGTCAGTGGCTGCATGGCGCCTAGGCAGAGGGGCCTGGCTTGGCCCAGGCTGGCAGGGAGGATGAGGCCCCGCTGAGTGCTGCTGTCATGATGCAGGGCTGTGTGCCCAAGGGCTTGCCTGTCCCCGGTCACCACCACACGCAGGACAGCACGCAGGCCTTGGCGGGCAGTCTGCTGTAGAAGAGCCTCCAGACTGGGACTGCAGCATGCCGCTGTCCTTGTTGTGGGCTGAGGGTGGCACTGGGTCAGAGCTGTTCTCCTTGGGCTTCTCACTCCAGCAGAGACTTGGTTCCTGACTATTGGCACCTGGGGCTCCAAAGAGCAGCTGCCATCTGTCCAGAGGCCTCAGGGTCTGGGGTGTGACCCAGCCAAAACCCTAGGAACCACCCCCCTTCCCAGATGTGGGCTTGGTGCCCTGACTGCTGACACTTCTGGCACCTCCCTGGAGTTCACTGTTTGGGGCCCACTTTGAGACTTCTCAACAGGGGCCTTGCCAGCACCCCCCCCTCACCCTCAGGGCACAGCGCCAAGCAGCTGTGTGAGGTGCTGGCCAGCCCTCAGGTGTGAGCACATCCTGCCTTCTGTACCCGTGTCGCAGCCTTCACCCCTCCTTGGCATCCTATGGGTGAGGTGACTGCTGCCTATGTCCTGTGACCACATCCATCCCCCCCGGTGTGGCCAACAGCTTGCTCTGAAACGTTGCACTCCAGGTGGCTGTTGGCATCCTGCCCACAGGGGTCCCAGCTTTGCTGCCGTGGCCTCTCAGCAGGCCTCCAAGGCAGGAGGCAGCTGGGGGAGCCCCCTTGCTTGTTGATGCCTGGCAGTGATACAGGAAGAAAATAATGATCTTGGGTGAATGATCTTCATATGATACAGGGAAAACTGATCTCCCAACCTAGAAGGTACCTGGGACGAGTTCGTGTTCTCTAAGACCGAAGAATGAATTTTAGGAACAAACGGAGATAGATTTACTAGGGGAAAGAAAGCTCCTGTCTGAGAAGAGGGGCAGGAAGAGGGTCCCAACCAAGTGGGTGTCCCTAGGAAGCTGTCTCTTCCAGGGACTTTTATAGAAGAAAACCATGTGGTGAGGTGGGTCTAAGATGGTGGAGAGTGTGGAACTCGCTTAGGTGGGTGTGAGGGGAGACAAAGCTATGGTCCATCAATCAGAGTACAAGCACCCCTGCTCAGGTAAAATTGATTAAGTCCAGGACCAAATGGGGAAGCAGGTCACATGGCAAGCGGACATGAATGTAGAACAGGACTTTTATCAGGTAGCCATCTGATAGTAGTCGGATTAATGATTCTCCTGGCTCCCTCAGGGTGATGACCAACCTCGGATGTCAGTCTTTAAGGAGGTCAGCATTTGTTCAATCTTTGCTCTTTAGGTCCAGCCCACAGCGGGAGCATCCGTCCCTCCCACTGTTGCGAGGTCTCCTGTCTTCTGTGTTACCTTCTGCGGGGGCCTAGCCCTGTCTGCCTGCCTATAATATTTCTGTCTAACTCGGCTGCTTACAGTAGCAGCTTCCCAATTCCGTGTGCGGGGTGCGCAGAAGGGAGAAACGTAGCAGGACCAACAGCCCTTCCTTGCCTTTACTCCTGAGCTCGGGGGAACCCTGCCAGCAGCACCTGGGACTTGGCCAGAGCTCCCACGCTTGTCATTTTACTATCTTTAGGTATTCTTCATCCTTACTACTCCCTGCATTAATTGCCAAAAATAATCCTAATTAGTGGTGTTCATTAAGGTTCCCATGCCAGGAACTCCTTGGCTGCAGTTCTTGGGCTCAGGGCACTAGGACCCAGAGGCACAGCCAGGCAGGTGTCTGCACGGCTCACTGCTCACCCTGGATCTAGTTGTGGCCGTGGCCACGGTCGTGGTCTCTGCCAAGGTTGGGGTGTGGGGTGCGCAAGACAGGACGGAGTTACTACAGCCTGCTTGTTGCAGGAGGCTCTTGTCAGCTGGGATTAAATATAGAAATGGGGGCATCACAGATCCCCGCCCACAGCGGAGGCAGTGGCTGCACTTGGAGCTGTTGATGGAGCCGTGGGTTTGGAGGCAGCCCTAGCCCCGCCAGCCTGCCGGGCTCGGGAAAGAAAAACGAAGCCTCTATTTTTAAGCTGTTCACCATGTTTAAGAAACACAAAACATAAACCCGTAAGCAGTTAAATGTTAAGCTCAAAAATACCTCTGGGCTCTCATGTCTTCCCACATGTGGCCGTGGCCAGCGGCCATCTCCCCGTAGTCCCTGGAACACCTGCACCTGTGTGGACAGCAGGTGCTGCAGTTTGCAGTTAGGGTTCCTGGGGAAGGGAAGTGAGGATACCCGGATGGACTGTAATTCACCCCAGAGATTTTCTCAGCCTTGGCACTGACAGAGCCCACATGGAAAGGCAGTGGTGATGTTTTTGGCACCAGAAGAGGGGTGTCAGGGGGAATGTGGCACTCGGTGTTCTCACTGGTGGGTAGTGAAGGTGGGGACAAGTGCCTGGCAAGGCGGCCCAGCGGTGCAGACAGCGACAGGCTTTAAAAGTTCTTTCTTTTTTTAAGCATTTTTGTTTTGACAAAATTTAACCTACTTTAGCTCCTGTGTTGGTTGTGATGTATGGCGCAGGTCACAGAAGGGAGCGCTCTGTGGTGCCAGTCTCTCCCAGCGTGTGGTGGCAGGCATCTGTATTCTGTTATCCTATTTCTAAGCAGGCCTTCTGACCTTGTCAGCAGAAGGGCCAGGGCTGTACCTCCTGGGCAGAGGGTAGCCAGGGATCCTCCTTCATGTTTGAGCATAACTGGCTGTTAGAAAGTCGGCTTCTGGGGCTGGGGAGATAGCTCCGAGGCACAAGTGCCTGCTGGGCAAGTGCAAGGTCGTGAGTTCGAACCCTGGTCCCACACAAAAAAAAAAAAAATAAAAAAATAAAATAAATAAATAAATAAATAAATTTAAAAAAAAAAGAAAGTCGGCTTCTGCTACCGCTTAAAGGTTCCGGCCCGCCAGGGCTCCCGGCAGCCCTCGCTCGAACGTTCCGGCATAACAGAGTTCTGGGTCCGTTCGCATAAACCTTCCGGCCCCCCAGACTTCCGGGTGTCCGCCACTTAAGCGTTCCGGCACAACAGAGTTCCGGGTCTGTTCGCATAAACCTTCCGGCCACCTGGACTTCCGGGTGTCCGGCCTTCCAAGGCTCCCGGCAGCCTTCGAACGTTCCGGCACAATAGAGTTATGTGTCCGTTCGCATAAGCCTTCCGGCCCCTCAGACTTCCGGGTGTCCTTCCGCTTAAACGTTCCGGCCCGCTAGGCCTCCCAGCATCCCTCGCTCGAACGTTCCGACACTAGAGTTTTGGGACTGTTCATATAAACCTTCCGGCCCGCCAGACTTCCGGGTGTCCTCCCGCTTAAATGTTCCGGCCCGCCAGGGCTCCCGGCAGTCCGAGTCCGTTCGCATAAACATTCTGGCCCCCCAGACTTCCCGGTGTCCTCCTGCTTAAACGTTCCGGCCCGCCAGGGCTCCCAGCAGCCCTCTAACGAGCCCCAGAGTTCTGTGAGTGCACGGGTGCCAGGGGACCAGAGCACCACCGCCCAACCCTGCACGCAAGCAGTGCAGGCCTGGTGGCTGCAGCCAAGGGCCATTCCATGAACTGGGCAGCCTCGGCTCCTGTCATGCCGCTCCTGCTCAAGACTGGGAGAGGGGCTGGGTGCTGAGACCCCCTCCGTTGTCTGCATCCGCTCCCTTGGTTTCAGACAGTTCTGACCCTTTCTCTCCTGAAGGCTTCTCTACTGGGAGCCCTAAACTCCACCTGCTGCTGCTGTCCTCGCCAAGCCTCTGGGAAGTTCAGGCCAGGGTCTCAGGTTGGCCCCAGGGAGAGCTCTACCCGGTGCTGCTGGGACATTTCGTTGTCCTGGTCCCCATGGCTCGAGGCAGTCACCATTTCCAATACCTGAATTCAAGCCCAGATGTGGGACAAACCTGACAATGCACACCAAGGGCTCTGCCAGGGACCCCAAGTTGGGCTTGGCACCCACCTTGGCCTCCTTGGTCTTCAAGGGCACATGGCCCTTGGTCTCAGGTTGCCCACCAGAGTCCAGCTCACAAGTGCATGCTGGCAGCGGCTTTTGGAGCAGTACTATCTGAAAGCCACCACCCAGCATGGGCGGAGTAATTTTGAGCCAGCATTTTAGGTAATACACCGGGCTGTGGAGGTCCCCTTTGCTGGCTGCCTGGGCCCAGCTACAGAGGCACAGTGCTGTGGGGTCAGCAGCCCTGGCTGCTCCTGAGCTCCATGCCTGGGTGACCGCGCACTCACTGATCCATGCACTCGGTAGTTGCCTCCTGAACACCAAGTGCCAGGGACGGAGGCAGAGCCTGTGTCTCTGTCACCGTTCTGCGTGTGTGTTTGGGGAACCCCCTGGAGTTGGGCTCTGAACTCCTCCTGGGTGACCGTGGAGCCCTGTGCAGCCTGTCCAGATGCTGGTACTTGGGATGAATGAACGGACTTCAGGTCCTTCTGGGGTTGGTTCCTGGTGGCACTGGCCGTTGGGCCCAGGGCCTCCAGCACTGAGCTCCTTCCCTGGTCCTTCACATGCTTTCATTCTGAGACGGGGGCCTTGCTGTATTGTCCAGGATGTGGTGTACAGGGTCTCACTACTTAGATTGTACTTAGTAGCGATCCTCCTGTTTTCAGCCTCCCAAGTGCTGGGATTACAGCATGCGCCACCATGCCCAGTCTCACTCGCTGTCTCAGTGTGCCCCTGGGGCAGGGCCAGCACAGCTCTCCAGGGATCTAACCTCAGCCTCTGCGCTCTGCCTAAGCAGGTGCTGCAGTCTGCTGACCTATCTGGCCGGCCCTGTGCCTATTTCTGACAAGTTCTCCCCTTCTGGGCATCTTTGGCCCTGAACCCCAGGATCCTGTCTGGGGTGAGAGCCCCATGTGGGCTCGCATCATAGGGCTGGGGGGAGTAGTGCCCCCCCCAGCCCAGGCAGCACGAGTAGTGGGGCATGGGGTCCTCCTGCCCCTCCTCTTTGCCTGGCCTCACCCATGCTTGTGGGTTGGGGATCTGCCAGGGCCTGGGCCCTCGGTGGGGCAGAGGCCAGAGCATGCACCGCTCCTGGTGTCTGCAGCATAGCCCCTGCCAGCAAGCTCCTACAGCCTGTCCCTGTTGTCTGCTGTGCCTTGGACGCCAGCTGCATTCGGACACTGGATGGATGTGGCCTTAATGCACATTGTCAGCCATCCAGCGCCAGAGCAGCATGTAGACACCGGGCCCCGGCTCTGAGCTCCTGTCTATGGCCAGGCCTTTTGCCCATGGCCTCAGGGACAGCCTGCGGGAAGTGCTCTGCATCACCCCAGCCGGCATCCACTGTCCAGCTCTCATCATGACTTAGGTTTTACGAAGGAAATGAGCCTCAAAGACCTCAACCGGTGTGTGGCCTGTCCCCTTGCCAACCTCCCGTGGTGCCATCTGATTGGAAGCTGTGGTGCCTTGCTGTCCCACCCAGCCTTTCCCCTGTGTCTGTCTGGGCCGTCTCATGCCTCGTCCCTCTGCTGTTCACCCCCAAACCTCAGATCCCCCTTGACTTCCAAAACCAACTGGTGCTGAACTTGGCTGGCATCTGCCCGCCAAGCCTGTGTCCCGTCTCCACCGCTGCCGTTACGCCAGTGGATGCTGTCACTCCATGTGCCCCACAGGTAGAGCACGTCACCGGCTTGTCCACGGCTGCCCAGCAGAGCAGCGGGTCAGCCCACAAGTCCCGCCGGCAGAGAGTGTGCGTGGGCCAGAGCAGGCATGGGGCACTCACATTGCTGTGCGACCTGGGGCTTAGCCATGTGGACCTCAGAGGCCGTTCCTCTGTGTGCCCTGGGCCTGAGGGCCTCACCCTCCTTGCTGGCCTTGGTCAGGCTGGAAGAGCTCATGGTGGATCCACGGTGCTGGTCTTGCCCAGTTCTGCAGTGACCCCATGTTACCTACACACAACTCCGTGTCAGGTAAAAACCACCTTTGCATGGCCCACCACCTCCCCCCCCTTGAGTCCCTGCGCAGCTCTCTCTGACCTCACTCAGACTTGACAATATCTGTGGGCACAGGAGATCTGGTCGTGGAGGTGGGACCCGAGCTTAAAGGTGAACTTCCTGCCTGGGCCACGGGCACTTTTTACACAAGCCAAGGGAAAGTCGGACGGTGTTCTGGGAAATATCCGTCAGCACTGACACAGCTTAGGTGTGCAGGCCCAGTGATCGCTCGAGCCCCGTGCTCAGTGTGCATGGCGAGGGGAATTGGCGCCTTCATCACCCTGAACATCCTTTTAGGGTTGGGGACCTTCGAACTTGGTGAAACTCCTGTGAGCTGCTGTCGCTGCTGGCTGGAAACGCTACGGCGCTGTCCTGCGTCCCTGCTCACTGCTCACCCTCCTTCCGTGCCCAGCCCGCCCGTCTTCTCCCTGTTGGCCTTCCTTCTGCTCTCTCCTTCTGTGACCCTGGTCCCGCGTAGACGCGAGATGGGCGGTGCTCATTGCCGCGCCTGGCTCACGGATCCGCTGTTCTCTAGTTCTGAGGGTGTTGGTACAGACGCAGCGCGTGGCCTTCGCGTGGCTGCGCAGCCTTGTGCCGCATGTGTGCGTGCTTGTTTACTCTTCTGCTGGTGGTGGACAGCACTGGAGATGTGACCTCTGCTGTCGTGAGCGTGCTGCCTCTGCCTTGGTGCGGGGATCCCTCTGGGATGTTTTGGATTTGTATCCAGTGGTGGGGTTCTTGGACCAGTGAGGGTTCTAGTTTTCAGATTTCTGAGGAACTCCCATACTGCTCTTGTGCTGGATAAGCTAGTGCTGATTCCCATCATACTGTACAAAAACCCGTGTGTGTGCTGCAGTCCTGGTCAGTGACCCCAGGACCTTTGCACTGAGCTATGCCCCGGCTCTGTTTTCATCTCTGAGACAGTGTCATCAAGCTGCCCAGGCTGAGCTCATCCTGTGAAGTTTTCTCCTCACATCAGTTTGTGTGAAAAGTTTGGGGTTTGGATTAGGAAATCTGCAGTCCACTTGGGGACACTTTCATCACCTCAGAAAGGAGACCCAGTGTCTGCAGCAGCGCTCCCTCTCCCCCTGGGCAGCGGCCTCCTGTCTCTGCGGATTTGCCTGCCCTGGACACTTCCTGTGGATGGCATCACGCAGGAGGCGGCCATTAGTGCCTGGCGCCTGTCCCTTCAGCTGTTGTTTCTAAGGCTGATTGGTGTCAGCGCATGGAGCGTCCCAGCGGGTGGACATGCCACCCTTCATCTGCTCATCGGTTGACAGGGTTTGGGGCTGCTCCGTTTTCTGGCTTCCAGGAGAGTGGGAGCGGGGGTGTTCTGTGGGCGCCCAACTTTCCCGTGGTGTGTGCGCCACTCTTCTCCCAAGCGTTTCTTTAACCTAAGCGCGCAGAGCTCCAGACCACATAGTGGCTGTGTCATGCCCGGCTCGCACAGGGTGGTGGGAGCGCCTCACATCCTCCCTGCCTGGCCCTGTCTGCCTGTCCTGGCAGAGGCTGTGGAGGTCAGCAAAAGGGCTGCCACTTGTTAGTGGCCTAGTGTGTCCTGGGGTCATTTAGTGAAGCTGCCCTGGGCCAGCTGGAAGCTGCACACATGCTCCATGCCCACTGCAGGCTGCAGCCCTTCCTTCCAGGTGGGTGGTGGGCAGTGCTGTCTCCCCATGTGGGAAGTTGCCCCTTGGTGTCTCCTCTCCCACATTCCCCTTTCTCTGCAGGTGTCACCATGAAGCTCATGGATGAGGTGGCTGGGATTGTGGCCGCACGCCACTGCAAGACCAACATCGTCACGGCTTCTGTGGATGCCATTAACTTTCATGATAAGATCCGAAAAGGTAATAGCACTGTTTTGAGGATGTTAAGGGCGAGAGGAGATAGCCCCTGGCCCGTGCCTCCACTCATGCCGCATTCACACCTGGTGTCACCCCAGGCCAGGGGCAACAGGAAGGACAAGCCTGCACCTGAATCTTGTGGGGACATCCGAGAGGCCTGTGTAGATTGGTGTCAGTTGTCAGTTGGTATAATATGACACTTGGGTGACAGAAGCCATTGTCTCCCTGAAGACCTGTGTGCACTTGTCTATGGGCACAGACTCTCCAGGGGCCGGTGAGGAGGCCTTGTGCACGGTGGCTGCCCCCACCTCCCACCCCGCGCCCGTGACCACACTGCTCCAGTGGGGTTGGGGAGCGTGAGGCAGCCCTGTTTGCTTTGCCCTGGACGCCCTTGCTGTTAGGGGTTTTTCCATGACTGGCACACCCAGTGCTGCCCCTGCTCCCACCAGCACTTCCTTGAGGGCCCCCAAGGCCTGGCGCAGACCGCGCATTGCAGGGCTCCTCTCAGCTTTACCAAGCTCCTTCTCGCCACCACGGGGGGTGGCTACGGACACACTTCAGTGTCATTTTTAGAATTTGCCCTAGATAAGTGGTCTGGTCTGCGTCCTGTGCTCTGAGCCGTGGGGACATGTAGGGGACAAGGGTCCACCACGTTGTCTGTGCACTGTAGAATTCCTGCCGGGGGAACTCACTGCAGTAGGCCACAGCATTAAGCGCCGGCTTGGAATCCACAAGGGAGAATGCGATCGTGTCCTGTGGGCCACCGTGTGCACCTGTCCCCAAGTGTCTCACGCCTCTGAGCAGAGAGCACTGCCGTTTCCTATACCCGGAAGCAGGCAAGGATGCAGCTCCACACGGCACGCCGGGGTGGGCAGCAGCCTTCCCTGAGAAGGGCTCCGGCCTTTGCCCTCTTTGCTGTCACTGCCAGGATCACTAGGGAATGGGGTGTCAGGAGGGGTGCAGGGGCTCCCAGGGGTAGGGATGCTGGGGCCAACCAGACGTCTTTGTAGGGTGCTTTTCACACCCTGGGAGGTGTGGGGCGGCTCGAGCAGGGATGAGTCCTCCTTTCCAGGGAGGCTGTGCTGTCCAGAGCTCAATGTGGGCATCTGTTTCTAGAGCTGTGACTCCGGCAGGGTTGTCATGGTGGCTAGCTTCCGTGGGGGGCAGGGACCAGGGTGGCCTGGCTTTGTCACATTTCCAGAAAAGCTGCAAAGCAGAGCAGTGTTGACATGTAGTACGCGGGCGCACACCCCATGGCTGCCACGGCCTCAGCCTGGGGAACCCCAAGAGAAGCGTGTGGCTCCTCATGGGGGCACAGAGGGGGTGCTGCTTCCCCAGCTGACATAGCGTTTGGATGAGATGGACTTTGTGGCAGACTGCAGTGCATCCTTATGGAGTTGGGCTGTTTGTGGTTTGCAGAGGGATGTCACCTGTGAGGAACCCACGGGAGTGGTGTCAGGGAGCTTCAGCAGCAGCACAGTGACATCCGTCTTGTGTTCCACAGGGCACAAGGCATGGTGACCTTGTGGGTGGCGTGTCCCACTGGCTTTGGCTCCTACTGACTTGCAGGCTTGCCAGCAGTGCCATGGGCTGAGGCTGGGTCCTGCTCTGCTCAGGGCCCCATAAAACCCCAAGGCGGCCGTGCTTCCTGAGCCACCATCCCTGCCAGTGCTTCCCTGGCTTCACACTTCAGCCAGACTTTGAAGAGACACGAGTCTGGGCCCCACTGCTCCCTGTGCTGTGGAATGGCGTGTTGTTTTCCTGAAGCTGCTGCTGTGCTGACCGCAGGCTTCCTTGGGCTGCCAGGGTGAAGGTGGGCTTCTGGAGGGCTGCCCGAGGTCGAGTGAGACGTGCTGCGTCTGTTCACCGTCTCCAGCCTGCCTCCTGAAGGGCAGGCACCAAGCTGCTCTTCTTGATGACACACAGCTCCCTTCAGGCTTGGCAGTAGATTTTTTTTTTTTAAAGGCACCTTATTATTTATTTATTTATTTATTTATTTATTTGTTTCTTGTTTCAGAACCTTTATTTGTTTATTCACTCATTTTTATGGCTGGCTCAGCCCGCCCCGAGGGCAGGGCTGGCGCAGCATGTGGTGCCGGGGATCAAACCGAGGTCCCTGAAGCCGCCCAAGCTTTCCCAAGCAGGCGCTTTAGACCACTGAGCCATCCCGCCGGGCCCTTGGCAGTAGATTTTTTTTTTTTTTTTTTTTTTTTTTTGGCAGTAGATTTTTATTATTTGTTTTCTTTCCCAAATCCCTGGCACAGTGCTAAAATCTGGCTGCTGCCACCCGGGAGAGATGCCCGCCTGTGGGGGCGATGGCGGGGCACCTGCCAGCCCCGCTGCTCCACCATCCTGTGCTGGCTCCAATCGATTAAAGCAGACGGTGGCTGCCACTCGCGGCTCCCCCATAGGTGTTCCCCTGCTGACGTCTCTGCGCTGGAGTGTGGGACCTTGTGCTGGGGCCCTGTGCTGCCCGTCCTCCCAGGATGCCGCAGTGCTTGGGTTTGTGGTAGGCGCTGAGCTCAGGTGAAATGTTCAGGGGGTCCTGCAGGGTCCTCCAAGAAGGAAATGTAGTTGTGGCTCACCTGCGGCTGCGTGCACAGCTGCCCGGAACACTGTGGGCCATCCAGCCTGGGTTTCCCTACCCCGTCTTTATGCCCACACCTAGCCATTCCAAGCACTCAGGTTGAGGCTCTCCTTCCCTCCTTCTGGGGAGAGCTGGGCAGTGGCTGTGTGGTGCAGGCTCCAGGCATTGCTCGGAGGCTTGTGTCTGACTTACGCTGGGAGGAAGGGACAGCGGGGTCTGCGGTGGCCCCCTGCCCATCGTGTGCCCTGGTGCACCCAGTGTAAGTCTGCTCAGTGTTCTCCACGGTGCCAGGAGGGCCCAGGCTCCCCGGGTGTGAGGACCAGGCTGGTTTGCATAGGGCCACACCACTCCAGGCCTAATGGGACTCCTAAGCTGGCAGGACACGGGTGTCACTAAGTGATAGGCTGACCAGTGTAAGGCGGAAGGGAAGCTGGCTGGAGAAGGACAGCGGAGGCCCTGAGAAGGTACTGGGCTAAGGCACAAGGGAGAGCCAGGTCCGGCCTTTGCCATGGCCCAGGGTGGAGATGAAGGGTCAGGGTGGAGGCCTCCGAGAACCAGGCTGGACACCCAGGTCCTGGAAGCTCTGTGGGCTCCCGGGAACTGGGCCCGTAGGAGCCCAGCTCGGGGCGGGCCAGCCGTGGAGCGCTTCCCTGGCAGGAGCTCGGGTTCTGCTGTGGGATTTAGGAGTGGCGTGTTGATGCCTTCTGCTGCTTGTTGTCTGGCCCAGAGCTCAGAGGATTGGCCTGCTTGTTTGCATGTGGAAGTGTCTTCAGATTCCAGCCTAGAAATGAAGCCAGGAACAATCTGTTTTGGGCAGGGCCAGGGGGGCACTCCTGGGCCACCGCAGAAGGGCACGTTTTTTGTTACTGTTGGGAATTCACTGCCCCATACAAACTCCAGAACTGCCCTCCTGGCAGCTGGCAACGTGTGGGCCGCCGAGGGAGTCCTCCCTGGCTTATTCTCATGGAGGGGGTGTCCCGGAAAGGGTGTCCCTGCATCCTGGCTGTGACCTCTGGCTTGTGGTTGAGTGACCGAGATGGTTGCTGAGCACTGAGGAAGGAGAGATGCGGAAGACCCTGGGACGACCATTACGCTTGCACCCCTCAGCCGGGGTGCAGCCCCAGGGGTGTGTGGTCACTGTCCAGATGGCTGTAGGTGACGCTGCAGCCGGCAGCCCATGCTACGCCACCTGTCACTGACCACATGGCTCTTCTTCCCTCCCAGAAATGGTCGGGGCCGGCACAAAGCGAGTAAGTATGACATCAAGTGTGGTGTAGAACATTCTGGAACATTTACATAGAGTAGCCCGCGCTACCCCTCTGTGTGTGTCTCTCTGGGTCTCTAAGTCTGGCAGTAACTAGTATCTCAAAGGGCCCCACCGCTAGCATCCATCCCTCAGAACAGGACCCCTGGCCTATGTGGGGGTGGTGGTGGTGAGGAGGCCTGGCAGGGCTGAGGGTGCCCTGGTCCTGTTGGAGGGAGGTGGCAGCAGCCAGGTGCCAGCCCCACCCCTGAAGTCCCATGGGTTAACACAACCAGGCCCAGTGACATTGACAGTGGCATCTATGATGGCCTTCCTTCTTTCCCTGTCACACAGCTAAGAGAGGTCTCTGGTGTCCATTTGCAGAGGGAGCAGAGCTCTGAGGGCTAAGAAATTGTGGCGAGTCAGGAAGAGCCAGGCTGTGCAGGGGTTGTGCCCTGTGGGGTGAGGGGACTGGAAGAGAAGCCATGGGTCCAGAATCAGTGGCCAGGGGCCACAGGAGGCAGAGAGGCTGCTCCAGGGTCACTGGGCAGGCCAGTGGCTATGGGTCCAGAAGCAGGGGCCAGGGGCCACGGGAGGCAGAGAGGCTGCCCCAGGGTCACTGGGCAGGGCCAGTGGTGGCTTTGAGTTCCGTCGTGACTGTATGGTACCATGCTGGCAGCGGAAGCAGTGAGCCTGGGGAGAGGCCTGGCAGTCACAGCTCTAAGGGCGGAGGGTGGCAAGCAGTCACATATGGAGAGTTCTGAGTGGGCCAAAGTTAGAGGTGGCTCAGGAAGGACCTAGGACCCTAGTCAGCCCAACAGGGACCTGAGTTGGTCCAGCAAGAGGAATATGATGTTCCAGAAGGTTCTTTAGGGTGCTTGGAGCAGTGTGGTGGGCCAGCCGTGTGGGCCAGCAGGCACAGTAAGACCATGGATATCGGACGCAGGCTGCAGGCTTGACCGTATGCTAGATGGAGCTGGGTCCTCACGCTGAGAGCCCTGCCAGGGTGGTTCCTATCTGGCAGGCGACACACAGGGCCACCAAGGCCCTGAGGACAGCACAAGGGAGATAGCATGAGGGCTACTAATGGCTTGCCCAGTAGTTTGTTGTCTAACACTATGGTCATCATCGCTGCCCGCCTGTGTTGCCTAACCTTGTGCCCTTAGCTGCTCTCGGTAACGCTGGTCCTGCCCCGCCTGGCATCGAGGCCCAGTTCGTGTCTGCCCTCACGCCTGCCCGTGCCCCACAGGCTGCGTCATCACCATCTCGGGCCGCATGACCTTCACGAGCAACAAGTCCATGGAGATCGAGGTGCTGGTGGATGCGGACCCAGTGGTGGGCAGCTTGCAGAAACGCTACCGGGCTGCCAGTGCCTTCTTCACCTACGTGTCGCTGAGCCAGGAGGGCAGACCACTGCCCGTGCCACAGCTTGTGGTGAGTGTGCCAGGGGACGCCCTTGGGTGGGGCGGGGTAGAGCGGGAGGCGGGGTCACCAGGAGCCACCTGTCCACGCTGTGGAGAGGCCGTGGGGACAGCTTGGACACCCCCTTGGGGTCCTAAGTGAGCTAGAGTGGGTAAGAACGTCCTCAAATCCTGTGTTCCATTCCTTGCTGAGAGTCCACTTCTGAAGTGGCCTTGGTCTGCCTGTCCTGCCAGATGGGGAGCAAGCTGGACCCGTGGACTGCAGTGGGGTCTGGGCTTCCTGGGCTTTTTTTCTATCAGAGCACCCTGGCTGTGCACTGTCCACCTGTATGTCCCTCAAGGGGCACTGTAAGACAGAGTGGCAGGGACACAGCATCTGCCCTGTCACCAGAATGAGGGTCCCCCTTCTGGCCAGCACCCGGCCCTACAGCCTTCAGGCCCATGCTGAGTCCTCAGCCGGCCAGACTCGGTACCTTTCCCATAGGGGCTGAGCAGGCAGAAGCAGGGTGCTCAGGTGAGACGAGCCCCTGCACCCTGCACCGTCTGACCTGTCGGTGCTGGGAGACCGTTAAGTGCGCTGCGTTGGCAGTCTGCTGGCGGCCAGGCTGCACTGGTGCCTCTGTCCGCAGCTGGGGAGGCCCACTGGCCCGAGCCTCAGCCCCTGCGTCTGTGTGGGGATCCTCCAGGCTGTGGTTGCCCTTCCCAGGCTTGCAGGCCAGGGAGCTGGTGTGACTGTGGGGGCAGGAGCGCCTCAGCTGCCCTAGTGCCCCCTCTTACCCCCCCAGGAGCTCCACTAGGTTGGGCTGGGTCCACGCACTGCCTCTCCAGGGGCGTGGGCAGCAGGCAGCTCATGTGGTGCTTTCCTGGTGCCTGCGATTCATGTGCCCAGGCCTGCTGGGACCCCTACCCTACCCTTCGTGCCCCAGCAGTGCCCCCTCTCGAGGCTGCACCCCTACTGTGTGGATCTGCCGCTCCTGCCCCTAGGGAGCCCAGGAAGTGGACAGGGAGGGCGTCTGTGCTGCCTCGCCGCCCCCTCCCCCCAGTGTGCCACAGGGATGCTGGGGCAGGGAAGCTGCCTGCCCGAGTGGAGGATGTGTGCCCCCAACTGTGGGATTCCCTTGAGGCCGGTGTTGAGTGGATCCGGGCTGTTATTTTTTGCTTATTAAAGATGGTCTTTGATTCCTCACAGAGGGACCCTGGGGCTCTCCAAGATGATAAAAATAGTCTCTGGTAGGGAGGGCAGGGTAGCGTCTCCCAGAGAGAACTGTTGGGTTCTAGCTGGGCCTCCCTGTCACCTGCCAGGGCACCTCGGCTGAGGGCACCTGTGGCCGCATGTGGCTCCAGGTTGCGTGTGCTCCCCTCTGCGCCCTGCCCCGCCCTGCTGCCCATGAGTCTTCATCCTCTGCCTATTTTTAGCTTTCTCCCTAGGGCCCGGCTGGCACGGAACTCGGCCTCTCTGTGCCGCTGCTCCTTGATGAATATTCGATGCAGGCAAGGCATGCGTGTGCACCACATTCCCCCGCAGCTGCGGCTCTTTCTGGGCTGAGGTTTGGAGCTGGCCCGTGTGTAGGATGACAGGCTGCAGTGTGGAGGCCAGGCCTCCTTGTGGCAGTGCACTGGGGTATAGGGAATGCAGAGCACATGCCAGGGCCAGGAAGGGGCCTGCACTGGGCCGGCAGGGATTCCACTTGGGCAGCACTGGACCCATTTTCCCTGGGCACCTGGCACTGGGACAGCCCAGTGCCTCCCGCAGGTGGACTTTCCCAGCTGAGCACGGGAAGAAACATTTTCTGTTTCAGGAAACCAGGCCAAGAGTGTGTGTTGGGCTGAAGGGCTCCCCAGTCCCTTGTGTGGGCAGCACTTAGCTCCAGTTGTCCTAGACAAGCGTCCCACCATCCCTGGGAATCCCAGGATGGCCCGTGGCATCAGTCATAGGGCCTGGGCATCCCAGCTGGGTTTGAGAAGGCCCCGCCCCTGTCTTGCACGTCTTTTGGGTGCTCCCAGCACAGCACAGCAGGAGGGCCAATTCCAGCACCAGGGTGCCTAGCCACCCGCCTCGGACTGACAGGAACACACCCTCCAGGTTGGAACCACACAGGGCAGGTTCCCCTGGTTGTAGTACATGTCATCTTGGTGTCTCCTCAGCTGTAAATGCTGTCCCTGGCAGCACCAAGGGTGGCAGGGAGGCTGGGAAAGTGGGGCCTGCCAATGCACAGTGCTCTGGCTGTTGCTGTCTCCTGGGACTGCGGGGGTGCGGGGTCAGAGTGGCCTCCTGAGTGGGGTCAGCCGTAGGATCCTTGTGCTGGGCCAGGGCAGCTGACGCCCTTGGTGTGTGAGGTTCACTGCGGTTAGGGCCAGTGGTCCTGTCCTGACAGGATGGCATGAGCTCTGCCACTGTGCCTCCCCTTCCCCAGGACAGCGTGGCTCCATGCAGGTATGGCCTAAGGTGGCTCTTCTTGGCTGGAGCCTGGGAGACTTACTCGAGTACCGCCTGTACCACTGCTTTGACTGGAACCATGTTGAGGGCCACTGACTTTAGCAGTGATCTGGCCCAAAGGCCTGGGCATCTCTGGACTGGAGCAGGGCCGGGCAAGCTTTCCATACCTGTCAGCTCCCTGGGACCTCAGCCCAGTCCCGGGCACATGTTTCTCCCCAGCAGGAGTGGCCACCACTTTCCTAGTCACAGTCCACCCAGGATAGGAAGGGAGGCCGCTCGCCTTGGGGTCATTAGCAGGCACCACAGGCTCTTGTAGGCAGTGGGGCACTGTAGCCAGTCCTAGAGTCTTGTGAGTGAGAGAGTCCCTGGGTATGTGGGGCCTCCACCAGCCCCTGTGGTCCTGCCCAGGACAGAATGTTATACACACACACACACACACACACACACACACACACACACACACACCCCTACACACACAGACACCTGATCCATTCCCCCAACCCGGTCTGATGGCCTCCTTCATTTGTGTACCAACTTGGAGTTTGGAGAGATTCTTACTTGCTGGCCGATCCTGGAGTTCAGGTATATGAAGGCAGTGGGTTGCCACCTGTCCCAAAAGGGTTGGAGACTATACATCGTGGCCTTACTGGAGGAGTCACAGAGTATTACTGGAGGCCTGCACTGGGGTGGGAAATGGCACCTCCGGAGCTGCCCTGCCACCTGCTGTCTTGGTGCGTGGGGACCTGCACTGAGCACCGAATCTCCCGGAATCAGATCAGTGGGAGTGAGAGGGCGCCATGCCCGGCAGCCCCGCAGCAGCCCTGGCTTCTCCCCAGCTACCTCTGCCTTGCAGGCTGCCAAGGTCCGCAGAGCATACGCCATCCTTCCTCACAGTGCTGGCGTGCAGATCCATTGCTGCCAGCTGCCGGGAGGACAGCTGCGGGGGCACAGAATGTACATCCAATGCCCCTAGGGCCACCCTGGGAGGGGAGGGAGAGTGGCAGGAGGAACAAGCACGCCTGGCCACAGGACCTCGGTTTGCAGTGGGGCAGGTGCACCCGGTGTGCGCTGGGAGGGGGAAGGGCCGCCCAGGCCTGTGCTCGTGAGCAAGGTGCCGTTTCTTGGCTTGGGGCTTTGCCCAGAAGGGGCGAGGACTGTGGGGGCAGCCCCTCCCACCACGTGCCCACCTGCACGCACATGCACATACGGGATCCCTGCCAGTAGCAGAACTCACCTTTGGTGGCTGTTGTGTCTTAGTGGCAGTCCTGCCAGGTCCTCAAGGCCGACTGGGGACCTGCGGAAGCAGTGTGGCTCTGGAGCGCTACACCCAGTCCCAGAGAGTTTTATGACTGAGCATTGGCCGCACCTGTGTGAAGCCCAGCCTTTCCTGTGTGGGTCATTCTTTCGTTGGATAAAGGCTCCTCTGTCTTGGGCCCTGCAAGAACCACAGGTCACAGGTGGGTGAGGACATGGGGACGCAGGCTGCCTAGGCCCCACTCGTAGTAACAACTTGGCCGATAGCAGTGACAGTCTTTAGTTTTGGTGGTACTGGGGATTGAACTCCGGGCCTTTGCACTCAGCTACATCCCACCCCTGTTTACCTTGAGCCAGTAACACACTAAGTGACCCAAGCTGGGCTCAGACTTGTGAGCTTCCTGCTTCTGCCTCTCAGGGTGCTGAGGTGATAGGTGTGCTCTGCCAGAAGGGCCGGGGGCGGGGGTGCTGTGCCTCTATCTGCAGGAGAGACTCCCAGTGCCCACCTCCAGGCCGGAGATAAATGCTCTCCACCCTTTGCCACACTGACCCGCCTCTGCCCTGCTTGCCATCTGGCGTTTCTTGGCCACTCGTGACAGCAGTTTCTCCCAGGTCTGGGCAGGTACCACTGGGTGAGGATCCCTTTCCCAGGCATTGATGCTCCCCACTGGTCCCATTGCTGAGACTTCCTGAGGCAGCCCAAGAGATGGGCACAGCCCAGGTGGCAGCTCAGCCCTGCCTGGCCCGGGCAGCCTCTGTTCAGCCAGCTGGCCACACCAAGCGTCCACAGCAACAGTGATGTTTATTCATTTTCCTAACTATGCCAGAACTCCCCTGTCCTCCACCAGGGCACAGGAGAGGGTGCACCACGTGGTCTGTATCCCTGGTTGCAGGCAGCGGTTTGGTTGCCCCCGGAAGCCCCAGCACTGCAGCCTCACACTGCTTAGGAAAGGCACAGGCTATTGATCCCCCCCGGGCAGAGCTCAGTCGCTTATCCACACCGCGGTCCAAGTGTGTTCTCAGCACAGAGCATGCAGAGCGGAGAACATTTGGTTTGCTTCGTAAAGCTCTTGAAGGCCACAGGCTTCCCCTCGAGTGGAAGAGAGCCTGGAAGTCAACACTTGGCAGCAAGTGTAGGGAGGAGAGAGGAGAGAGGCGCAGCTTGGGGCCTGAGCTACCCAGCAGGAGGAACAGAGAAGAAGCCAAGGAGGCGGTGTCCCTTTACCCTGCTGTCCCATTTCTCTGCCTTTGGGTGACTCCTGGGGCCTTGTGGCTGTCCTCCCAGATAGCAGACATCCTTGGAGCAGTGCTAATGCCCCGGTGGGCACCTGACCCTTGAAGTCATTTGTGAGGACAGGTCACCTGCAGATGCACACCCATAAGACACAAGGCCATGTGTGCTGTGCCGCTCAGGAAGTGCCTTGTGGTGTCCCCTCTCTGCGTCCCTGTTGCATGATGAGAAGCCTCCTAGCCAGGTCAGGTGACCCAGAGCCATGTGTGTGCCTTGCCACAGTCTCCTTGGTGACAGCTGTGGTCTGCCATGTGCACTGAGTACCCAGAGGCTCCAGATGCTGCCCAGGGCTGCAGGTGGCGCAGTGCTGCCTGTGCCTCTGAGGCACCCTGTCCTACCCACGCCTCCCTGATGACAGCTTCAGGGCTGCAGAAGACACACTGGCTTCCCCAGGGGAAAGTTTTCCCTTCCTCCCCACCACCTGGCCTCTGGGAAGACAGCAACAGCCAGTTCCCCGTCTGTGTTTATTTACTTGGCCCATGGAGGAGGGGCAGATGTGCCGTGGGCAGGGCCCATGAGTCTCGTTCTGCTAGCCCTATGCTTGCGGGGACATGAGGGTGTCCTTGGTCACCTGATTCCAAGAGCTGTTGCTCTGAGCCCAGCCAGACCCTGCCCTGCCACCCCAGTGATTCTTGGCTGCTTGGCTCCTGGAAGCCTGTGGGGCTTGGGATGCAGCATACAAGCTATCTGCCTGATGCACAGTTGAGGCCAGCGAGGTAGAAGGTAGCCTCTAGGCCTGCTGCACTGCCTCCAAGCCTGGAGCGCTGCACACATGCCACTGTCCCCAGGGACAGGAGAAAAGCCTCCCGGGCCCTGCTCAGCCCTGGCTGTGCTCTCCTGCTGACCTCTGCCATGTCCATCGTCAGATGGCGCCTGGCTGGCTGAGGATTGGACACCAGCGGCACTCAGCCATCACCTAAAGCCAGTGCTGGGCCTGGCTGGCTGCTAGAACTTACTGTATCCCAGCCTGTGGCCTTCCTGGTCCTGTGGCAACCGAGCTGATGGCAGGCACGTGCCGGGCCTGGACGGCTCAAGCAGAGCCCTTGAGGTCTCGTTGGCTGAGCAGTGATATGGGGGGAGGGTGTCCCAGGAGCCCTGAAGAGCCGAGAGGGGCAGGATGGGAAGGTGAGCAGGGCCACCCTGATGAGGGACCTGTGTAGCGTCGCCCTGTCCTTCCCCACAACCTCCTGACCCCTTCTGTCCTGTGTGCACCTGGATCAGTGTGGTGAGCCCCACATTCGCATGGGGCCTGCCTGCTCTGTAGCAGGTCACTGCCTGAGGCCCACCTTTACTTCACACTTACCCTGCTGTGAGGATGGACCCTCGCCCTGTACAGATGGGAGGTCCAAGCACGGGGTGAGATGGTACCTGCCTGTTTTGAGCAGAGCCAGGCTGGCCGCTACCCTCTGAGGCCCCTGAGACAGTCGGCACAGTGTCAGAGCCTTGCTGTGCCAGTTAATGGGTCTGCCTGGTCAGGTACCTTCCAGCCACCCTGGACACTGTGTGAGCCAGGAGGGCGCAGCCCCCACCAGCTTCCCAAGCCCCATCTCAGCTGTGATATTCTTGTGACAGTTGTTACTCGCCCACCTACTGCGTGATTCACCTATTTTTGTGTATATTCTCAGCTCCCCAGGGACAGGGTTTGCTCTGGGGACCGAGTAGCACTTAGGAGCACCCCCATGTGCACATAGACCAAGGGCATCAGGACTGGTCCCTGGGAGAGGAGGGCATTTAGTGTTAACCTTGTGACCGTTGCATGCCAGACGCCCTAGACGCACAGGGTCTGGTGGCGGTGCCCATGCCGAGCCATAGGCCCCCCTCCCTGGGGCCCTTCAGGAGGACAGTCGCCTCTGGCTTGATGTTGAAAGGGCTTTACTGAGATACGATGATGCACTATGCCATTCAGCGGTTTTAGACTCCTCGGGGTTGTGCATCTCTGACCGCAATCAATTTCAGGCCATTGTTGCCACCTCAAGAAGAAACACTACACCCTCTAGCTGTCATTTGACCCTCTTACCCCCTCCACACTCCATCCACCTCTTGGCTGTTGCTAAGATGGGCCTATTGTGAATGTCACCAAATGGCCCCAGGCCCTGTGCTGGGACCTTGGGAGCCCATGGCTCAGTTGGAGAGAGGTGCCTGAGGGCCGGCTGTGCAGCAGAGCCAGAAGCAAGGTGGGGTGGGTCAGCGCCCTGGCACAGGTTGGGTCCCGCATCTCGTGGGGCTGCCAAGACCAGTGCAGAGGGCACGTGGGGCCAGCCTATGCCAGGACAAGTGGCCATCCTTTGCAAGGGGGCCCCAGCCAGCGCTGCTAGTAGACATAGTGTGACCTAAGCTGTGTGAGGCAGATTTTACTGCAGGCTGCTACCCCTGTACCAGTGCTGGCTGAAGCCTAGGCTGCGGCCCTGTGTGTAGGGGAGGGGCGGCAGGCATTCCTGCTGCAGTGCAGCAGGGATGCCTGCCATCCAGGAAGTGGGCCAGAGTGCCCCTGCGTGCAGCCCACAGGGCCCGTGGCAGACAGCACTGGGGTGGCCTCCCAGACACCTGGGGACCAGGTACTCGTCCAGTGGGCTACAGGTGCAGGCCACCACCTGTCTGGCTGCCTTGCCCTGCCCTAACCTTACTGTGGAGGATTTCTTCCTTTCCACCTCCTTGCCTTAGTCCCTTCCCCAGGGCCAGCTGTGCAGAGACTGCCAGCCACCAGCAGACAGAGGTCATGACTAGACTGGGGGACCTGTGTGTAAGGCTAGCCTACCTCAGCCTCCCTCCTTCTGCTCCCAGCCCTGTCCTGGCCCCAAGCTTAGAAGCCGAAGGTCCCACCTCACCAGGCTCTGATTGGCTGCTTCCCAGTTCCACAGTGCCCCCTCTGCCCAGTGGGGGTCGCTGAGGACAGACAGGAGCCATGGGTTTTCCTCAGCCATACCAAGCATGGTGCCACTGTCTAGCCCGGCACCTACCTTGACCTGGCACTGTTGGCCACTTTGGTGGTGAGGGGACAGGATGTGGCTATGCCCACGGCATCACACTGGTAGAAATGAGTCTCAGCCTCAACCCCAGGCACCCTGGAGCACAGCTGGTAGTGACAGCATCGGGCCGTGACAAGATGCGCACCTGAGAGTGAGCATTGACGGCACATCTGCCTGCCTGGGCCCCGTGGGGCCCTGTGCCTGCGGCCCGGGAAGCCAGGGATCGCACCCCCTTCACACGCTCCCTCGCTATTTCGAGTCCAATTCTGTACCTCAGGATTTTATTTTTAAATCATCGGCCGTGATCAAGCTGGAGCAGCAGGGGGTACTTCTCCAGGCCCAGGCTTGGAAAAGCCAGCGTTTTCATATGTTGTCCTGAAGACTCTTCAAACGGGACCCTGCGCCCTGGGGAGCAGCCCTGCGTCTGTAACTGCTGTGAGGCCCACTGGCTGGGGGCTGGTGACGCTGGGACAGTTTACACCTGGTGACATTTAGTGAGCACTCTGCAGAGGGCTGGGGGAGGGACCTTTGGTGTGACTTGGCATCACGTCCGCAGCCCCACGGCTCTCTTGCCGAGGTTCCGTTTGTCTACTAAACACGCAGTCCTAAAAATAACTGCTAGGGCCAGCGCTACCCTGATGAAGGGCACCTGCCCCTGCTTCTGAGAATGTTATGCTGAAATGGCTTCTCGAGGGTGCAGCACAGCACACAGACCTGAACCCCAGCTACACCAGGGGCCACTCTGCAACGAGATAGATAGGGCCCTCCGGCAGTGACCACCTAGGTGTAGGCGGTTTGTGCCCACCTGAAATACCTCTGGTGAAGAGGCTGAGGCAGGCTAGATGACCATGAGTTCAAGACCAACCTGAACTACACAGTGAGACCCTGTCTCAAAAAAGGTGACCATACAGTGTGGCTGCTGTGGCATTGGACCAGTCAATCTCAGGCCATCCTGAGAGTGGAGGTGGTGCCCTTCCTGGTCCCCGCACGCCCACGGGCATGCACAAGGACATGGCCAGGTCCCGCTAGTCAGCTGCATGTAGCTCCCTAAATTGGTCAGGGTGAAGAGAGCAGGAAGAGGCACGTGGATCCAAGGTGCCACTCCCTAAGCAGCCACATGGCCAGGGCAGGGTGAAGGGGTCCCTCCCTCCCACAAAGCAGCCCCTAACGGGTTGACACAGGGCAGCAACCTTCTCAAGGTCACAGGCAACATTTGGAGGCAGAAATGATAGGCAGCTGGCAGTGGAGCAAATGTTGGGTCTGTCTGTCTGTCCTCCCTCCCCACACACCCGTTCTGGTGTGTCCTCCCTCCATGCTCACTGACAAGTGTGCACGTGTATCTTCCTCTTTTTTAAGGCAGGGTCTCACTGTGTAGTTTACACTGGTCTTGATCTATCTGCTGGGTACATAGGGAGGCCCTGCCAGGGAGGGTGCCCAGGCTGCCTGAGGCCACCTATGTGGTGCTGGGTGTTTGCGCTAGGTCACCCTCTCGCCCAGGGTGGCCTCATACTTGGGGCAGTGTTCCTGTCTCAGCCTCCCACCTGCTGGAATTACAGGAATGGGCACCTAGTTGAAGTGCATTTTCAACTGAAGTTCACTGAGGAACACTGGGTTTGGAATTCCTCAGGAGAGCTCAGACTGTCCCTGCTGGGCAGACGGGTCATGGCTTGGGTGGAGCCGGGTCATGCTGCTATTCCTCACCCACCGTTTTCTGTGTGGTCCACAGCCCGAGACGGAGGATGAAAAGAAGCGCTTCGAGGAAGGCAAAGGGCGATACCTCCAGATGAAGGCCAAGCGCCAGGGCCAGCCAGAGCCTCAGCCCTAGATGCCTTCCTGCACCACTGGGGCCTGAGCAACTGCCGTGACAGCCCCACATCCTGTCACTTAGTCACCCCCTGGCCAAATCCCCACTGCCCACTGCGAGCTGGTGTTGTGTGAAGTACCCGTGTGACAGTGTCAGCCTGCACCCTGTCCTGAACATCCGTGCACCAAAGCTTTATTTATACCCTTCCAGTATAAATGCTATACAGTATTGTCCCCCCCACTGGAGATGCCCTGGGGACCCGTGTAAGGTGTGTCACGAATCCAGCACTAATAAAGCTGCTGTTCAGCTGGACTGATGATGCCTGGGTGTGGTTTGTGGGGAGGGTGGTCCCCCAAGGGTCATGCGGCTGCCCGCCGACAGCCTCAGCACTCCATCCACGCTCCATGGACACAGCGAGGTTCCAGTGTGGCCGGTGACCTGCTGGCTGCACAAGCTGCTTCAAACCACGAGACCCCGGAGGTCCTGATCACTCCCCGCATCCCCTTAACAGTGCTTGAGGACCAGGGAGGTGATGGGTTGAGAGTTCTGGCCAGCACCCCGGGACCTCTGAGCCTGGCACCACGGCTCCGCGCACTTCTAGGGTCTGGTCCTGAGGGCCCTGCAGGTGCTGTGGGTGGCTGTCACTATGCGTGCATGTGAGGCACTGTGACATCTGCAGCAGTGCATGTGTGTGTGGTGTGGGGTTGTGGCTGTTTCTGCATACATGTGTGTGCATAGGTATGTGTGCTGTGAAGGCATGTGTGTAGGGGGGTTGTGTGTGCGTCTGCCCAGGGCTTTGAGACAGTTAAGCCTCTAAGACCTCTGCAGGGGCCAGCACCCCACCCCATCCATCAAGCACACCAGAAGAGGTACTTCAGCTGCCCTCGAGGCCCCACCTCTGCCCGTCAGCCTGCAAGAGACGGCTGCCAACAGCTGCAGCTCACGTGGGGCTCCATTGGACCCCTGGAAAGGGCGCTGTGCTCCAGATGTGCAGAAACACTGGCCAAGAACTTCAGAATCTGGCCAGGGCCTGGTCCCTGCGGAGGGGGTTAGTTCCTGCCTGGGGTTGGTGGGGAGGAAGCTTGGCCACATGAAGTCCCAGCACCCCGTGGCCCTCAGCTCCTTGGAGGCTGGCTGGCCTCGGGCAGCCTGGGCAGCCTGGCAGGGTCCTTGTATCTACCCAGCAGCAGCCCAGAGCTAAGCCAGGCTAGCTGGCCTTTCTTGAATCACATGGCCCCACGATATGGGATGAGTTTGCCTTAGAAATGTTACACAGAGGCTTGAGTGGGGCTCAGTGACAGAGCATGCTGGCCACACTTGCCGTGCTGGGTTTGATTCCAGGCACCAACAGGAAGAAAAGCTTCACTTGACTACAGCCTCTCCATGCAGCCTCACCTGCTGACCATCTGTCCCTGACCAGAGCCGCCTGATGGGCAGCTGGCCTGACCATGAGGGCTCACTGGGGACACTGAGGCCCTCATGCACCCCAGGAGCAGTGGGGCTGTGGGGCTGGCAGGAGAGGCCCTCCCTGACCCTGACCCTGCGTGTGACTGAGCAGCCTTCTCCACAAACCTTCTGTCTCATGGCACTAACCTTCAGGCCCTCCCTAGGTGCCCTACAGTTGCTGAGGGATCTGGGAAGCGGGGAGAGGCCAGGCGGGTGCAGAAGCCAAGCTGTTGAGTTCTGGGCAACGCTGTGGGGCCGACAAGCGCCAGGCAGCAGCTTGAGCTGCTGATTTAATGGGTACCATCCTGGCCAGGTGCCTGTCTTCTTGCAGACCGGGCTGCCTGCCCAGGAAGGACACTGCCTCGAAACCCTTGAGTGGCCTCTGGCCTGGGGCCCATTGGCATGCGTGGTCAGGGCAGAGCAGGACCAGCTGAAGTTGTCCATCTATAGGTGACAGTGCTGGTGCTAGCAGAAATGTTAGCTAACAGGAGAAGGGACGGTGGGGTGGGGGTGGGGCTCAAGACCCTGGCCCCTCCAGCAACAAGTTGGGGTGGGCCAAAGAGTCCCAGTGTCAAGGAGGCTATTTCTGAGCCCGTGAAGGAGGAGCAGCCACTTGGCACCTGGTCCCTGCCCTAGTCCCTCAATGGGCTCCAAAGCCCAGGACACACTGGAGCTCTCCCCACTGAGCCGACTTGCCTCTCGCTGCTCTGGCCCCTGAACGAGCAAGTCACGGGCTCACAGTAAAAAAATGTCTTTGCGGACCCCTTTCCTGAGCACTGCCCGCCTTCGGAGGCTGCATCTTCGGATGCCGCATGGAGGCTTTAGGAGACCAGACTGACCAAGCTTGGAGCGCGGGCTGTAGGCCCCGTCCGTCCCCCGGTGTCCCGGCCCCATTGCGGGCTGGGGGCTGTCGGGGCAGCTCAGATGGCGGGTGGACTCTGGTCTGGCTCCGAGTGCGCGGGGGCGGGGCGGGGCACGGGGCGGCGCGGAGCGCGGGAGACATGCGCCCTGGCCCCCGCCCCCGGTCGCCCGCGCAGCCAGCTCAGCGCAGCGCAGCGCAGCGCGGCGGGAAGGAGGGAGGGGCGCGGGCAAGCGGAGAGAGGCCCCCGGCTCTCCGGCCTTCTGCGGGGATGCCCCAGCCGCCCCCGCGCCCGCCCGCTCGCCAGCCACGCCCACGGCCCTTGGCCCCGGGTGCTCGGCTCCGGGCCGCTGGAGCCGCAGCCGGAGGCGAGAGAAGCGAGCGGGAGCCCCGGGTGTCCGAATGCAGGGTGAGTGCGGCCGGCCTGGCCAGAGCGGCAGGCGGGAACCCGAGCCCCTGGGGGATCCGGGGGCGGGGCATTGCGTAGACAAGCGCTCGGATCCGGGCTACTGGCCTGCCGAGGGCTGGACACCCGCCGCCCCCCGCCCAACTTGGGGACCTTCGGGGAAACTTCCCGGAGCTAGTACGTCCCTCGGACCTCTGACCCGGCCGGCAATGCTGCCCTCGGGGCTCGAAGGGCTAGGGGAGGCGACAGTCTCGGGGTCCTGGGCGCGCCCCTGCCTAACGCAATCTTGCGGGTTCCCGGACGCAGCCCCACCAGGACACGGCTGCCTGGGCGCGCCCTCAGGTTGGGCGAAACGCGGGGGCCCGCATGGGACGGGCAGGCGGGGCGCGTCTCTTAGGGTGGGGATGCCAGGGCAGCGAGGTGTGTAGGGGGTGCGGCCGGACTCGACCCAGAGGACCGTGGCGCAGCGCAGCGCAGCGCCGGCGGAAGCAGCGTGGGGGCGTTAGCTGAGACACACCCGAGTCCAGGGAATCCTTCCAAGCTCTTGGTCCCTTTGGTTGTGCAGTGGAGCCCCCGGGAAGTGTGGCTTCATGGGCTTGGGGCCATGACGTCACGGTCTGGCAAGTTCACGGCCCCTTTGATGGTACCTGGGGTCTGGGGTTCCTGGGATGGTCGCAGCTGCTGTGAACTCGCAGTGGGACAGACGCGCTGCGTGTTCCTGGCTGGGAGGTGGGGCCTCGTCCTGTAAATACTTCCTGGATGTTGGAAGCGCGATGGACGGGAACTGATGACCCGGTTCCAACTGACTGCTGATCCCCAAGAATCAGAACCAGAGCCTGGTATGGTGGCACATGCCTGTGACCCCAGAACTACGGAGGCTGAGGCAAGAGGATTGTTGAGAGTTTGAGACCAGCCTGGGCTACAAAGTGAGCTCAAGGCCAGCCTGAACTGCAGAGCAAGACCCTGTCTCAAAAGACAAAAAAAGAGAAGAAGGATCAACCTGGAGGCGCGTCATGGGACACACTGTCCCATGACCAGTCGGTGTGACTCTGCACGGAGAGACCTGGCCTCATGTCGGGAGAACCGGGTCCTGAACTGGCCCTAACTCCTTCCTGCTGCCCCCAGCTTGGAGAGGCTGTGTTTCCAGATGGTGGAATCTACTCTGCAGGGACCAAGCTCAGAAAGACCTCTTATTTCTAGGAAGGGAAAGTGCTTTGTTCTGTGAGAACAGCAGAAATCTGGGTCCTGGCTCAGGTACATCATGATGTCAAAAGCAAATGGCTTTACCTCTGGATGACCTTTAAATGGGTGTGGGGGCCAGATGTGATGACACAGGCCTGTAATGCCCAGATTTGGGAGGCAGAGGCAGGAGATTGCTTCTAGCTTGAGGCTAGCTTGTCTCGCTTAATAAATATAAAAATAAATTAAAAAAAATTAAGCAAGGCCAGAGAGTCCATCACAACACTGTCAGAGACATGAATGAGCAGTGGGCCTATTTCCCCATCCTGCATCGAGGTGCCACACCAGGGAAATAGCTGGCACTGTGTAGTGTCGTGCCGGGGGCAGCCTGTGGTGCCTTCCTACCACCCTGCACCAGTGCTGAATGTAGGACCAGGTGGCTGGCCTGGGCAGAGCCTGCATGGTCATCTGAGGGAAGGCCTCTCACACCAGTGCAGTGGCCAGGACAGGTGGTACTGATGCCTGTCTTCAGGTGCACGCTGGGTCTAGCTTTCTGTTTTTGTGGTACTAGGGATTGAACTAAGATCCTGTGCTTGCCAGGCAAGCGCTTATTCTACTGAGCTATCTCCCCCCACTTTTTTTTTTTTTTTTTTTTTTTTTTGGTCTTTTTGAGACAGAGTCTCGCTATGCAGTTTATTTTAGGCTGGCCTTAAATTCACTTTTGTAGCCCAGGCTGGTCTTGAAATCAAACCGATCCTCCTGCTGCAACCTCCCAAGTGCTAGGATTCCAGGAGTGCACCACCACACCAGCTTTCAAATTTTCTGTTTGATAATGTGGAGGTCACGCAGGTCTGCAGCCTCTGCCCACACTCTACCCCCTCTCTAGTTTTGAAGACTGCCAGACACACCAATGGCTGCTGTAGCCCCATGGATACCTGTCCCTTTGAGGCCATACTGCCCTGGGTTCTGGTCTAGGCGAACATGTGTGCAGCCGAGGCCCAAGCTCACGCACACCTCTGAGGTTAGGGTCTTGGGCCCAGAAGTGCAAGTGCTACCTGTGTGCAGACCGAATCCTTCTCTGGGTCAGGGCACTGGAGGAGGGTCCCTGAGTGTCCTATGGCAGTGGGCAGACCGAGAACACCAGACGAGATGAGAAGGGCAGCCTCCTAGCTGGAGGCCGTCATCCCTGTCCTGCCCAGGAGCCTGGAGTTGGCCCTGTTCCCAGCTGGAGATGCTATACCCTGGAGGTCCTTGAGGCCATGCCTGGTGCTGGACACCCGAGCACGTGGGGTGCATGATGAGGGCGTCCATGAGGTGAAGCAGAGAAGGGCCGAAAACCTGCGGTCAGAGCAGCGGTGGGCCTCACCTCACCTTGTGCCCCTGCCGCCTGCTGCAGTGGTGTCCTACGAAGGGCTGCTGGGTTAGAAGGGTAAGGAGGAAGGGCCTGCCACCAGCCCTCCAGCAGGATGGGGCACCTTCTGCAGCCTTTGCCCCTGCCCAGCCCTGCATGTTCCCAACTCACATCTGAAGGCATTGGCAGCTCCTGGGGTGGGGGTGGGAGGAAGCTCTGGGCTCCAGGCTGTGTCCAGGCAGTGTGAGCCTGACTTTACAAACCTAGCACCCCTCTAGCATAGGTGTGGCAGTACCCTTTCAGAAGAGGACACGGTGGCAGTGCCGTGACCTAGCCCAAGCCACACAGCCAGTACTGGAGCCTTAGCCCCAGCCTTTGCCTTGCCAGGGCTGTGTGGGGACCTGGCTGGGAAAGACCAGCTGGGCTCTGACAGGGCAAAGCAAGCTGTGCCCTCTGGGGGTAGGGGGTAACATGAGAGGTTTGGGGACTTTATCCTCCCCGGCCCAGCCTCATCTGAACAAAGGAAGGGCAAAGGAAGTCCCAAAGCCCTGCAGGGTCCACTGGACAGGCCTGGTGTGGGCTCTGTGAGGATTTTGGAATACCTCAACCTGAGAGGCTTTGTTGTGCAACAGGGCCTAGGCACACGTGAGTCCACTGGGCTGCCACCTCCCTGGAGTTCCTCTGTTTGGTAGACTGAGACACGAGGTTCACAAGTTCAAGCCCAAACTGGGCGCCTTAGTGAGACCCAGTGTGGGGTGGGCCTGCTGGGGTGGTGCTCAGTGGCTGAGTGCTTCCCAGCATGCACAAGGCCCTGGCTTTGGCCCTCAGTATTACAGGAAAAAGAAACGCCAAAACAGTATCCACCTGGAGTGCCACCCAGATAGTTCAGCAGCTGAAAGTGCCACTTAGGCAGCTGCAGCAGCTGGCACATGCTGAGTTGGCAAATGAGATTGGGCATGGTGGTGTGTACCTGAAATTTCAGTGCTTGGGAGGCTGAAAACAGGAGGATCCCTACAAGTCCAATCTGTGTAGTGAGACCCTGTAGACCCTGTCCTAAATAGATTAAAAAACAAAAACAAAACAAAACAAAACAAAAAAACAGTATCCACCTGGGCCTGGCTCTGCCTGGCGTGAGGATGCAGGTGAGGGCGAAGAAGGCCTGAATCAGCAGTGAGCACCCCTATGTACAGTCCTTTGTGTGTTAAGCTCATGGGCAGGAGGCCCCGTGCAGAAGTGGTGCGCGGGCTTCCCCCCCACCCCAGCACCCCAAAGTTCTGGTGCTATGTTGGGAGGGGACCTACTGAGTACTCATATCCTCCATTCCAGCTGCCTGTGGCCCCTGGTGTCCCCAAACCACCACCACCACCAAAGGCTGCTGCTGTGTGACGAGGCGTGGTCCCCAGGAGGATGCCTCGGCCACCTGCCTGCTCCCAGCTGCACCATGGGTGATGAGCGGCGGCTGCCTGGCAGTGCCGTGGGCTGGCTGGCATGCGGTGGCCTCTCCCTGCTGGCCAATGCCTGGGGCATTCTCAGTGTGGGTGCCAAGCAGAAGAAGTGGAAGCCTCTGGAGTTCCTGCTGTGCACGCTTGCCGCCACCCACATACTCAACGTGGCGGTGCCCATCACCACCTACGCTGTGGTGCAGCTGCGGCGGCAGCGTCCCGACTATGAGTGGAACGAGGGCCTCTGCAAGGTCTTCGTGTCCACCTTCTACACCCTCACCCTGGCCACTTGCTTCTCGGTCACCTCCCTCTCCTACCATCGCATGTGGATGGTCCGCTGGCCCGTCAACTACCGGTGAGTATGTGTGTGTGTGGGTCCTGTGTCCTGTGGGGGTGTGACGGGACGTCTTGCCTGTGCACACCTGAGGGCCCTGTGTGGTTTTGCCACACCCGGGCTGGGCTGCTACACACAGAACCGTGTAAGAACACATACGAGTGCCAGTGCAGACGTGCCTGTGCCAGGCGTGGTGGGACTCACCTGTAATCCCAACATTCAGGAGGCGGGGGTAGGAGAATTGTTGTCTGAGGCCAGCCTGCCCAGACTAGTCAGTTCAAGGCCAGTCAGAGCTACAAAGTGAGACCCTATCTCCACAAATCCCTTAAGAATGCCCAGTGAAAGGGCCATGTGACCGTGCATGAATGTCTCTGAAGGACAAGGTCCCCTCATGCTGGTTGTGCCAGGATTGGCATATGGAACCTCTGCATCTTGAGAGAGGCCTGGGCCAACAGCCTAAGTGATGCCAGGTTCTTCTGTCTTGCTCCATGCCAGGCTGAGCAACGCCAAGAAGCAGGCGGTACACACGGTCATGGGCATCTGGATGGTGTCCTTCATCCTGTCAGCCCTGCCTGCTGTTGGCTGGCACGACACCAGTGAGCGCTTCTATGCCCATGGCTGCCGTTTCATTGTGGCTGAGATCGGCCTGGGCTTCGGTGTCTGCTTCTTACTGCTGGTGGGCGGCAGCATGGCCATGGGCATGGTGTGCACAGCCATCGCCCTCTTCCAGACGCTGGCCATGCAGGTGGGGCACCAGGCTGATCACCGAACCTTCACCGTGCCCACCATTGTGGTAGAGGACGCACAGGGCAAGCGCCGTTCCTCCATCGACGGCTCAGAGTCCGCCAAGACCTCGCTGCAGATCACGGGCCTGGTGGCCACCATTGTGGTCATCTATGACTGCTTCATGGGCCTCCCTGTGCTGGTGGGTGATGGGGTCAGGTGGGGATCTGGGAAGGGGGCAGTCTGAGGGCTGGATGTTACGCCATCGGTGCAAACCCTTTCTTTGAGGTGCGCAGTATCGCCCCATTTCACACCTCTAGAAGATGAAGGCCAGAGAGGCCCGAGGCTTGTCTAGAGTCAAGCTGGATACCTCGGTCACTTCCTTTGTCCCTGAGACACAGTGCCCAGTACCTGTTACCTAAGTAGGGCACGATTTGCTTTAGCTCAGTTTGTGGAGGTTTCAGTCCACACTCTGGCAAGTCCAAGGCACAGAAGCACAGCAGAGGGGTGGGGGACATGGTGGACAGGAAGGGGACCTGAACCCTCGCAGGCCATCCCAAGGGGCTTCTCTTAGCAGGCCCCTCCTGCCAGCATGCTAGCTGTAATGCCTAACCCTGCCTTTGAGTGCATGAGACCATTGGGGGTCTCTGGCTAAACAGAACAGTGCCCATGTTGGGAGTTGCCTGTACATCCAACAGTCTTTCTGCCATCTCCTCTCCCCAGAGCATGTGGGAGACAGGGTGTCAGGGCCTGTGTCCCAGGAGGTGCAGGTGGGCAGGAGGGTGCAGCATGGGGTCAGGTTAAGGTCTGAACATCCTTTGGGAGGTTACTCTTCATCTTAGAAGCTGGGGACCATGAGGCTCTGGCGGGACCAGCCAGGGTTCTCGTTGGGCAGCTAGCACTGTGCTAGCCCCAGAATAGCTGCGCCCAGCTCCAGAGCCTTTGTCTAGGCAACAGGGAAAGCTGATGAATGGACTGGTTGGGGACGGCATGACAACTGGGCCACCTTGGAGCCCTGGCTACAGAGTTGTTGGTGTACAGTAGGGTCTGGCCTTTCCCATTCCAGTGCTGATAGAGAGCAGGGGCTGGGGCAACCCCAGCTTCTCTCCTGGGCAGGAAATGGGGTGCCCTGGTGGAGCCCACTCCGTGCCTCTGGTCTGTTGTACCGATAGTCATGACTCCCCACTCCTAGCCACCCACCCGGCTGGACCCTCTGTCCTGGGAATCTCCTCTGGTCTGAATCCTGGACCGTCAAAGGAGGCCCAGGATGAGGGCAGGATTGGCAGGAAATGCGGCCCTGAGACCTGGTCTTCCACCCCTGGCCTTCGCTTGCTTCTCTGGGGGGGAGGGGTCCCAGGGGCCATAGCATGAGAGATGGACGTTGCAGGGCTGCACCCACGTGGACTCAGCTGGGCAGCGTCTGGGAGGGAGGACCTGGCCTTGTGTCTCCCGACTCCCCAATGGCCTGGAGCTCCCCACTTGGCTGCCACCTGCTGTGCCCGGGGTACAGACACACCATGCAGATAGGCAGCTGGCTGGGCTGGGAAGGGGTGCAGGCATGCAGGTCCTGCCAGTCAAGCCAAGCTGTGTGCCCACAGGTCGTGAGCTTCAGCAGCCTGCGGGCTGACGCCTCAGCCCCCTGGATGGTGCTGTGTGTGCTGTGGTGCTCTGTGACCCAGGCCCTGCTGCTGCCCGTGTTCCTCTGGGCCTGTGACCGCTACCGGGCTAACCTCAAGGCTGTCTGGGAGAAGTGCATGGCCCTCATGGCCAATGATGAGGACTCAGATGATGGTGAGGATGGCCTGAGGGTGGCTCTTGGGAACAGTGGCATCCAGGTGAGGTCCAGAGACTCCCCTCCCCCCATGGCAGTTAGGGGACCCAATCCTCAAAGGCCAAACACTTCCTGCATCTTAACCAAGATGGGCATCCAGGGCCTGGCAGGATGGCTCAGTGGTCTAAAGCGCCTGCTTAGGAAAGCTTGGGCAGCTGCAGGGACTGCAGTTCGATTCCCCAGCACCACATGCTGTGCCAGCTCTGCCCTCAGGGCAGGCTGAGCCGGCCATAAAAATAAATAAACAAACAAACAAAAGTTCTGAAACAAGAAAAAAAAAAAAAAGATGGGCATCCATGGGCATCCTCTATACTGCCTGGCTGCCCCGGGAGACTTCCTGTGGACCCAGTGTTTGTTGACAGAGTGGCTCTGGGCAACAGACGGAAGGAGTCTGAGCTCAGCCTGACCCCTGACCTTAGAAGTCCCCAGTGAAGTGCCGCATGGGCTGGGGTTACAGCATTGTAACTCCAGTCTAAGTCTTGCTGTGTGCCAGGCACTGCCAGCCCCTGGCTGTGTATTTAGTCCCAAGAAACTAACAAGGTGGCTTCAGGTCCTACCCCACATCCTAGATGGGGAAAGTACATTCTAGACTTGGTGGGCATGGTGGCACCTGCCTGTGATCACAGTACTTGGGGGCTGCGGCCGGGTTGCATAGTGAGTTCAGGGCCAGCCTGGCAGCATAGCAGTAGCCAGGACCAACCTGGGTTACCTTTCCAGCTGACCAGGCCCCCTGCCTTATGTGTATCTGTGGGGATCCCCCCTTGCCCCACACCTCTGTCCCGCCTTGCAGAGACCAGCCTGGAGGGTGGCATCCCTCCAGACCTGGTGCTGGAGCACTCCCTGGACTATGGCTATGGAGGTGACTTTGTGGCCCTGGACAGGATGACCAAATATGAGCTCTCTGCCATGGAGGGGGGCCTGCCCCATCTCTACCCACTGCGGCCCCTGCAGGAGGACAAGATGCAGTACCTGCAGGTAGGGATGGGGCAGGTGTGGCGTGGCCATGCATGTGGGTGGTGGTCCCCGGCAGCTTCAGGAGCTGGCGCTCACCCTTTGAGTTGCTGGAAGTCACATGTGGGCTGGGCCCAGGTAGGGCACCAAACCCCTGTCTGCATGTTCCCCATGCTGTGGCAGAAAGGTATCAACCCGGTGTCTGCTGTTCGGCTCGGCCTTTCATTTCTGCCGAAGGAATTTTCTCCCCCAAACCCACTCAAGTTTAAATAACAGAGGCTCAGAAATGCTGTATGTTAGCATTGCCATCCTTGACACCACACCTAAGAAAAGGAGATTTAATTTGATTCAGCCCACGGTTTGCTGGCTCCCGGGCAGGAGCCTCATGGGGACCAGAGGTACTCGGTCAGTGGTGTCCAGGAGGCAGAGCAGGGCAACAGGAGCCAGAAGAGCTGGGGTCCAGATATGGTGCCAGGGTCACGGCTGCGTGGCCCGCCAGGCGCGTGTGCTTTACTGTTTCCTCTGTCCGTTTCTTAAGCCGATCATTGACCCCACCAAGGTTAACCCTGACGTCGGTTGTCACCAGCCCCACGTCTCACAGCTCCAAGCAGGCTGCGCTGGCCCCCAAGCCGCAGACAGCCCCAGCCTCACCGCAGCGCAGCCCCGGCTAAAGCCCACCGCATCCTCGCAGGTCCCGCCCACACGGCGCTCCTCGCACGACGACGCGGATGCGTGGGCCCTGCCACCGCCGTGGGGATCCGGCGAGGACCTGGCGGCGCTGGCACAGCTCGTGCTGCCCGCGGGGCGCCGCGGCAGCCTGCGCGCCTTCGCCGAGGACGCACCCCCGTTCCGCGCGCGCCGCCGCTCGGTGGAGAGCTTGCTGTCGCTGCCCGCTCCGGACGGCCCCCCGCGCCAAGCCCGTAACTCGTCCCCCGGGACCCCGCGCCGCCGCCCAGGACCCGGAGTACGCTCCGCCTCGGCCTCGCTGCTGCCGGAGGCCTTCGCGCTCACCGCCTTGGAGCGAGAGCCGCACGCGCTGCGCCGCACGCCCGTCGCGCAGCACGGCCAGGCCCCCTCCTTCCCTGCTCACGGGCCGCACGGCCACGCTCCCTCGCCCTCTGGCGGCCCCGGCGCACAGCGCAGCCCCGGCCCAAGCCGATCCGCGCGTGCGCACTTCGGCCCGCTGCAGACTGGCCTGAGCGCGTCATGGGGCGATCCCGGAGGCCTGCTTGAGGCGGTCACTGGCGGTAGCACCAGCAGCTTCCTGAGCTCGCCCTCTGAATCCTCGGGCTATGTCACTCTGCACTCGGACTCGCTGGGCTCTGCGTCCTAGGGTGCAGTAACCAGGCCGTCCACAGGTACCACGGCATCAAAGATGCCATCTCTGCCCCGCTCACTGCCTGCAGAAATGTACCTCCCGACCCGGGCGTAAGAAAGCAACCGTCTCGGCGCCTCACTTGGTTCCTTCCCGCTGCTGTTTCCTAGAGAGCTGACGCCCGCCCTGGAGGACCACCCTAGGCATAAACTAGTTGGGCACTGCGTCGCCGAGGCAGAAGGAAAACTGGTCTTGGTACTGCGCCCTCTGTAGCTGGGCCCGGGTGCAGCAGAGCTTGGGACAGGGCCGCCATCGGAACAAACTACCTGCAGCCAGAAGTCACTGGACTTTCCAAAGCTTGGCACCCTGCAGTGCCACACCCAGGGGCAGGAGGTGCAAAGAGTCTCTTTTAAGCACAGGGGTCTTCCAGGCCCAAACACACTCCCTGAGCCGGTCTTCAGGGCTGTGACTTGTTCTGCCTCAGTTTCCCTATCTGATGAGCAGGTGACCATGTTATCTCAGGGCTGTTGAAAGATGCCTCACAGTCCATGTACTCTGGCCACTGAGTGAACCAGCTGTGAAAGTTATTCTACGACCCATTTGGGGTCCTTCGCAAAGGTCAGTCTTTAGCATGTGATCCTACTCAATGTCCCTTGCCCCCTTGGGGACTCACAGTCCACCCCAGCTTAGCACAGCACGTTTGCACCCTCACCAGTGGCACTGCCCTGACTCTCGTTAGTGACTCCATGCTTCCTACCCACCGTCAATGCCTGTCCCCCAACACCGTGGCCACCCTGTGATTCCCATCATGAAGGCCGTAGGCTCACAGTGCAGGGGATCAGGCAGAGGGGATGTGGGCTTCCTTACCCATGCGGTCCCTGCCCCTGCAGGACTGCTCTTTGCTGTCTTTTGGGGGCAGACCTGTTGCAGACCTGGGCTCTGCCATGGACCTGGGTCTGCCCAGGCAAAAGAGGCCCAGGAATAGCTGAGATCTGGAGATGGAGAAGGCCCCCAGCCACTATGCAGTGGCCCCTTGCAGAGAGCTGGATCGAGTTCCCAGAACAGCACAGAACCATCCTGTGTGCTGTTATGTCTGCTCTCCATGGCCAGGCCCAGCTCCTTGCCCTAGACATAGGGTTCAGTTCCAAAGGAGGCCCTTCAGCTCTGGGCTTCTGTAGGGTCAATGGTTGTGGGCAAGCAGGCGGTGGACTTTGGTCCAGCCCCAGTATGGGAGGGGCCATCTCTGGCCATTGTGCCTTCGATGACCAACCTGTCACCTGGTGTAAAGGCCACCAGCTGGCCACTGTCCTCCACTCCCAAGTTGGCCCATTGGTCACCATGGGTTTTCACTTTGTGTATTTCATGTCCAAGGCAATACTTACAAGGGGAAACAGTTCCCCAAATCACTCCTAGTTTTTACAGGATTTGGGGGAGAACTGAGGACTCTCCTGCACTCCATCTGTCTCCAGGCCTATTTGTAAGGCGCTTAGCAATGAGCTTTCTGGGAGGAACCTCGGTCTACACCCCACACCCAGTTCAGAGCCAGAGATCCGTTTGTAGTTTTTTGACAACCTAGCATTTCTCTGTATAGGACCTGATTAAAAAAAAAAAAAAAAACAAACAACTTCCTTATGATTTGCACCTGGATTCTGAGGCTGATTCTGGGGAAATGCCCTTATAAAACCCAAAGGGGGAAGAAGAGATAGCTCAGAAGTGTAAGTACTTACCTGGCAAGCACAAGGACCCAAATTCCATCCCCCACCCCACAGGCTGTGCGGTCTAGGAGGTAGAACCAGAAGGATCTCTGCGAGTTCAAGACCAGTCTACGGGCTACAAAAGTGAAAACAAAGCCAGCTCAAAGTGCATAGTGGGACTCTCAAAAAAAAAAAAGACAGGGACACCGGCTGGGTATTCAAATGTGCCCCTTCTCTGGAACTGAGCTTCTTAGTTAGCTACAGGGCCATTCCTCAGACCTGGTCTCGCTTGTCTTCGCCAAACAAGCTGCCCAGCACTACCCAGGGAATGAGCTGGACTCGGAGCAGCAAGTGGGCCCTAAAGCCCACATGTCAGCGCAGAGGCCCCCGTGTAGCAGCCTCGGCTCCCAGCCAGTCGCCGCGAAGGTGGCTTAGGAGGTTAAGCCGGGCAGAGCGGTTGGGGCTATTCTGGGGCTCCTCTCAGTCCGGGTTGAAATTCAGAAGACCCCCTCTTTGGGTCCGCGGTGTGAGGCCGCCACCTGGTGGCTAAGAGAGGAATTCCTCTGGATTTCTCCGCCACCCCACCCCCGGGCGCGGGCGGGAAGCAGGGGTGGGAGGTGGGGTTGGGGGGGGGCTTGATGCACAGACGAAGAAAAACGGATTTGATTGCCTCGCGTCCAAAGTCTGAGCCGTTCACATCCGGGTACTCGCTGCAGAGGGCCAGCCCAGGCCGCTGAGGCACGGTAGATCCTTTTCCTCTCGGTCGGACCAGGACACGTTTTGAGATGGGGCAGCACCCCTGCCCCATGCTCCAGAGCTGGGCATGGTGGAACACATCTGTAATTCTAGCAGTCTAGGAGGCGGAGTCAGGAGGATCGCAGCAAATTCGGGCCCACCTTGGGCAATCTGGCAAGATCCTAACTTGAACATAAATTTATTCAAAACGACTGAGATGTAACACTGCGAAAGGCTTGTGTGTTAAAATTCCTGGTACTGGGGGCTGGGGAGATAGTTCCGTGGCACAAATGCCTGCTTGGCAAGTGCAAGATCGTGAATTTGAACCCCAGTCCCGCAAAAAAAAAAAAAAAAAAAATATATATATATATATATATATATATATATATATATCCTTCAAACTAAAATTCCTAGTACTGCAAAACAGAACCATATATAGAAAGTTGATAGCTGTGTTTCAAAACCGCGCACCTGAGTAGATATCATGGAAGAAATTAGAACCTCGGTGGCACTAGCCAGGCATGGTGGTGCACACCTGTAATCCCAGCACTTGGGAGGCTGAGGCAGGAGGATTGGTGCAAGTTCGACACCAGCCAGGGCTACAAAAGTGAGCTCGAGGCCAGCCTGAACTGCATAGCGAGACCCTGCCTCAAAAAACAAAACAAACAAACCCTCTGTGGCCTCAAAGTCGCCATTCACGTTCAGCCTGTATTTATTCTGAGTTACAACCTGGGGAGAGGCGGTGCCGCGATCTCGTACCCCGCCACTAGGGGACCCTCGCTAGAAGCCTAGGGGGAAGAAAGGCTGACTCCCTCGCCTCCAGCGCAGTCCCGAGCGCCACAAGGTCTTCCGTGCATAAGCTCCAGCGCTCTCTACGGTCGCGGGCACGCGCTCTGGGTCTGTCTTGGCCGAGCCGAAGGTGTGCGGCCCCAGAGACTCGGGGATCTCCCTTGGCGCGCGGGAAACGGGACTGCTGAGAGCGAGCAGCATGGGGGAGCACTAAGGACCGCGTCGCGAGGGCCTGGTGGCAGTGGGGCGGGGCCCGGCGCGCTTTGTGCCGGTGGGAACGAGCGCCTGCGGCTGGCTGAATGGGCTGGGGCGGGGCGCCGATTCTCCTCGCTGTGAGGGGTCCGCGCTGCGCCCGGCCGACTGCGACCTTCCCATCGCGGCCACTGCGGACGGGGCGGGGCTGGGTGGGCTGCGCGCCCCGGTCCCTGAGAAAGGGGCGCGGCCCAGGACACCCTCTCCCAGCGGACGGGGGCGGGGGATGGAAGGGGCGCGGGAGGGGCGGAGCTGGGCTGGAGCGGGGGTCCAGCCGGGTCTGGCACGTTTTCCTGTGCTCGCAGGTGCGCAGCGCCCACCAGTTGGCTCCCACCCCAGATCTAGAAATGAGGACCAAGCGGACTCCACGGTCACCATAGATGCGTCCCAAGTAGTCTCTGCGTTCCCAGCCAAACCGGAGTCCCCTGGAGTGCGAGGCCCCACCTGGAGTTTACCAGGGGCGCCACACGTGCAGCCCAGGGCCAGGGCCTTCGGCTTGGCAGTGCGGCGCTGGCTGCGGCGCAGGGACACTAGTGGAGCCAGGGAGACCCCCGGGGAGGAGGAGCCCAGGTGACGAGGAGCAAGAGTGGCTGGAAGCCAGAGCAGGAGCCCAGGCGGCTGGGACGCAGGGTCGGCGCGGAGCCGGGGCGCCGGGCCCCGGGCTGGCGCTGTCCGTGGTGCTGCTTCCCGCGCTCTTGGGCGCCAGGGCGCAAGGCGGGCCGCTGCCACTCTCCTCTGCGCGCCTCAGCAGCTGGCTCACGCCCGGCAGGCAGCCGCGGAAACCGGACGGGTATTCGGCTCCTCTAGGCCCAGGCCAGAGCCCTACAGGGAGTGAAAGGGGGAAGGAGGGAGGGAGGGAGGGAGTAGCAGGAGAGGAGACAGGCCGAGGAGACCCGGGAGCAGGAGAAAAAGGGCAGAAGTGTGGAGAAGAAAGGGGAGTGAGGCGACCTGAACGTGTGTACCCTAGAGGCCGACTGATTACAGCCTTCTGCCAGCTGGATCTTCCCTACTGCTGCCCGCCCCGCGCAAGCTGAGGACCCACTGAGCTCCCGGGCTCGTCCCACGCTCCAGTCCCACCAATGCCGCCCCTCTCCTGCTCCTGCCCTCGCAGGCCCCTCATCCCTGCCCCACCTTGCACCGAGCCCTGAAGGCTCTTCATGTATTTCACGCTCAGCTCCAGGATGTCTGCCTTTTCCAGTTTGCGCTTCCGGATCTGCGGATCAGCGGAGCGGGGAGGGCTCTTAGCCGGGCAGGCAGGCCGAGGTGGAGGGGGACGCTGATTCCCCCCCCTCCTCCCTGCATCCCACCTGGTGTGAGTAGTGTTTCTCCAGCAATGCCTTGAGCTGCTCCAAGGAAACATTGATGCGCGCCCGTCGCTTCTTCTCCATCAGCGGCTTGGAGATCTGAGGGCCCACAGCGTTCAGGGGTCAGGGCCCAGCCCTCCTGCTCTCCACCCCTCCAACCAGAGGAAGGATCCCCACTCAGGGCCCCAGACCTTGCGGAAGCTGACAGTAGGGCCGCTGGGGCTCCCCCGGGAGGTGGGCTCCGTGCCCATACTGGAATAGTTGTGCCAGCAGGGCACGCCACTGCCTTTATAGGGGACCTTCATTTACATGTCAATGAGGCCCAAAGGGGAGGGGATCAAGGGGACACAAGAGGGGAGGTCCCCACCTCTTGTCCCAGGGCTCCTTCTATAGTCCAGGCTGCCTGTGGCCATTAGGACCCCTCCTTCTTTTCCAAGTACCCTCTGTCCCCTCTCTTGTCCCCACCACTTCCCAAGTCAGGGGACCCCTCCCAGTCCCACCCTCATCAAGCCCTGTGGGTCCCAATCACCATGGATTCAGGATCTCACCAAGGGGTTCCACCGGTCCAGTCCTCCTTGGCCCTTACTCAGAGCATCCTGCAGGGAGGTCTGCAGCCCCCCCCCTCCCCAGTGACTAGGATAGAGAGCTCCTCTGGTCCCAAGAAGATGCCGAGGGTGGGTCATTGATGCTTCGCTGCGTGCTTCCCGCTGTGGCTGGGCTGCGATGCCACATTAGTTGCCCTAATGTGGGGACAATGCAGCGATTTTCTGCCTGTGGCTGCTCAAAGCCCGGCACAGGCAAGGCCCTCTGGAGCGACGCAGCAACATGTGTCCCATTAAAGCGTGCAGCCTGCCCATGGGGCCACAGCTGGCCTCCTCCCCCTCCTCCTCCTCCTCACCAGGGCCTGGTCCCTGGTAGTGCAGGCAGGGTTAGTCTCTAATCTAGACTTGAAGGGAAGAAGTGCAATTCCCCCCACCCTAGAGGCCTTCGGAGTCCCACAGCAGACGCGGCATGGTGAAGACCACTGGAGCTCTGGAGTGCGTTCCAGCGCACGCCGTAGTCCTCCCGGGTCTCTGTACCGTTTTCCTTACTTAGGATGTGGAGAAGGCCCTGGGCAGGTACCGCAGGAGAGGCCAGTGGCCCTACCTGTTCCCAGGAGGCTGGACTATAGTAGTTATGGCTGACAGGAGGGCTGACCTCCAGGGCACTGTGCAAACCTGGAACACCTCCCTTTAGTGGGCTTGGTGGGCCTGACTTAGATGATTGTAACATGGGGTTCTGGACGGTGTGTCCTCCATGACTGTTGGTGAGGCTGACAAGGAAGCTGCAGACGTTCCACAGTTGAGTTGTGCGGCTGAGGAGTGAAGACATTGATTGGCCTCACAGGACCTGTGGGGGAGGGGAACCTGCTGGGTCCCCAGGGGCTCCCGGCTCCCTCGCCCAGAGAGAGAGAGGCCTCTCCCCCCTGAGCTGCCCGGCCTGCATTGATGTGCCCCGTTCCCAGGCACCGGGCAGCGTGGAGAATCGAGCCCCTCCCTAGCCCTTTCAGGCCGGTGCTACGGCGACAGGGAGGTGGTCCTGCCCCCTTCCTAGGGCCCACGGGCCAGATCCGGGCCGATCCGGGCCAGGGAGTACGGCAAAGCCGAGAGCCGGCGGTGGGCTCTGGCACGCGCCGGGCGGCTTTGAAGCGCCAGGCCCGGCGGGGCCGGCGGCCTCCGTGCGCCTCTCCCCGCTCTCGGGCGCTGGCGGCGCGGCACAAAGGCGCGGCGGGGCGGCGGGGCACAAAGGGGGCAGCCGAGTGTTTAGGGCATTGTGCGGGTCCCACAAAGTGCCGCCCGCGCCCGCCCCCTCCGGGACAAACTCCCGGCGCCCTGCCGCGCGCGGGCCTCCAGCTGCTGCACATCTGCCCGGAGGCAGGGCGCGCGCCTCGCCCCGCCGGGGTGCCCCCTCTGCGCGATCCTCCAGCCGCGGGGGCAGCGGGGCAATTTGTCTTCTAATTACCGTCCCCCCCAGCACCCCAAGCCCATAGGCCGCCGCCCGCGCCTTTCAGTCCGCGCATTAGCAAACCAATGAATGGCCCTGCACGCAGCTCTCCAGCCCGCAGTGGGGCACCGCGCCGCGCTCACTCGAGTTTGTCCGGAGTTAGTCCGGCCGTAAGGCAGCCTGTCCGCACCCTGCCACTCGTTGCCGCTCTGGGGCCGTCACCCCTTCTGAGACCGTGAACAGCAACCGCGGCTGCATGGGTGGAGCTGCTCACGTGGGGGCTCTGTTTCTTAGGCAGTGGAAAATTAACCGCAAAATGGGCTAATTCGCAATGTTCTGCTTTGGCGGTGGGAGGCGGGAGTCTTCGTGTCACGCTCTGCCAGGGTCCCCTTAGAGGTCTCTGCCTCCACCTGATACGGCCCACTGCGCCCCCTCCCCAGCGAGGCGGCACCAGGCCAGGGTCTTCCCACCTGCATCGATGCCTCCTACTCTCAGAACCCCCACCACCAGAAATAGCCCGATTCACACCCCCAGGGTCTGAGGGCAGCCCAGGATCGAGGCTAGAATGGGCTGCCCTGTCCGAGATCTTCCAGAACTGAGACCTCTTCCTTCCGCCCCCCATCCACTGAGCTCCAATTTGAGTTTCCTTCTCCAGGCAACGGCTTTTCCTTCTGATCTTTGCATCCTGCAAGATCAGGGGGAAAGACCGAAGTCTACACAGCTCCTTCCCGGAGACCCAGGCTGAGTTTGAGGTTTCCCCTCCCCCCACTGGACATCCTACCCACAGGCCAGGCTCCAAAGGGGCAGAGCCAGGAGCCCCGCTTTGCTTTCAGGGCAGGTGAGGCAGTGAATCACCCTGTCCTCTCTGAGAGCAAACAGGACGAGCCGCTCTCCACGGCTGGGAAGGTCGTGGACCAACTTAGCAACCAGGTTTACGCAAATTGGGATGTAGGCCACTACCTCTCTTTCCATCTTTAGCATCTGGGGTCCCTAAGGTGCCTGGAAAGGAGCACAGGTCCAGGAGGAGACAGGGGAAGCCCAAGCCACCCCCCCGCCAGCCTTGTTCAGTCAAGGAAAAATTTCCTTCTCTGATCCTAAGGGTTCACAGGCTCCCTCCTTTCTAAGGGTGGTAGTGTGGGATTTTATCCCTATTTGGTTTTCTTGACCTTGACCAAAGAACAAACATACAGTCAGGTCTGGAAATGAGGCGGGGAAGGGATCTGCAGGCACCCAGAGGAGCCTGTCAATGTCCCACATCCTGTTCCAGGTAACAGCCCTGGGCAGCCTCTGCCCCTGAGTGGAAGCCCCTTCTTTCCTGCACTTGTGACCATTTAAGCACTGTTAAGCGTAGGTGTGGTGGTGCATTTCTATAATCCTGGCGCTCTGGGGGCTGAGGCAGGAGGATCACTGGCAGCTGGAGGCTAGCTTGGGCTATGCGAGTTCTAGGCAAGAAACCTCATCTCAAAAAATAAAGGGGTTAGGAAGATAGCTCAGTAAAATAAGCACTTGCCTGGCAAGTGCAAGGGCCTGAGTTTGATACCCAGTTCCACAAAAAGATAGATAAATAAGTAAATAAATAAATAAGAGAACAATGTTAACTGGGGGCCAGATATAGCTCAATGTCGTAAGGGCCTTCCTGGCAAGCACAAGGTCCCAAGCTTGATCCTCAGTACACACACACATACAAAAAGCTAACTGGCAAGCCCTCTGCCAGCTATGGTGGATGCCAGGAACGGAAGGGAGAAATATGTTCTTTTGCTCAACCCCTCCATGATGCTTTTCAAAGGGGCAAAGTGATTGCTCCATGTAATTGACTATGGGGGCACAGCAAAAGCCCTGAAATGACTCGGCCAATTGTCTCCAGATGGAGCTGGAGAGGCTGTGATTGTTTAACTCTCTTTAGCTCTGTTGAGTCCCAGGAGCCTGGCAGCCCAGGACCCTGCAAGGGACAAAGGCTGGGACTGTAGAGAGTGCATCAACATAGCCCAGGCTGGCCCAGTGCAGGGAGAGTGAATTCTGAGACAGTCCCATTCTCCCAGCCTTTTGTGTTTCTCCCCAACTGGCTCTAATCTTTAAATATTTACTCCGGCCCCTTTGTGCCTATAGGACTTAGGCACTCAGGGCTGCTGTGCTATAAATCACGCGTCATTGACCTGCTTCTAGGCTGCAGAGAAGAGCCTTTCAGTCCTCCAGCCTGCAATGGCCAGAGCAAGGCAAAGAAAACCTCTGAAAACCTGGGGCTGTCTCCTGGGGTGAGCAGGTTTTGGGCTGGCCAGGGCCTTCCTGATTCCCTCCTGGCTGTCACATGGACACACAGACAGGTTGAAGACCTGTAACTAGTTACTGCAGAGAGGTTCTCAAAAAAATGACTGATGGGGGCGAGGGGTATAGCTCAGTAGCACAGCATCTGCCTGGCAATCTTGAGTTCCTGAGTTCAATTCCTAGTACAAAAAAAAAAAAAAAAAAAAAAAAAAAAAAAAAAAAAAAAAAAAAAATTGACCTGCAGGTTCATGCTTATAATTCCAGTGCTCTCCAGAAGCTAAGACAGGTTTGCCACAAGTTCGAGGTGAGCCTAGGTTACATTGTGAGTTCAAAGCCAACCTAAACTAGGGGCTGGGGAGATAGTTCCATGACACAAGCGCCTATCTGGTAAGCCCAAGGTCCTTCAAAAAAAAAAAAATTGTTTAAAGCCAGCCTAGCCGGACGTGGTGGCTCACGCCTGTAATCCCAGCACTCGGGAGGCTGAGGCAGGAGGATTGGTGCGAGTTCGAGACCAGCCTGGGCTACAAAAGTGAGCTCAGGACCAGCC
>PVJA010005162.1:21091-80911 GCA_004027025.1 Myocastor coypus | reverse complement strand
CCATCCATCCATCCATCCATCCATCCATCCATCCTTCCATCCACCCATCCATCCATCCATCCATCCTTCCATCCATCCATCCATCCATCCATCCTTCCATCCACCCATCCATCCATCCATCCATCCTTCCATCCATCCATCCAACCATCCTTCCATCCATCCATCCATCCATCCACCCATCCATCCATCCATCCACCCATCTCTCTCTCTATTTCTCCATTTCCATATGGCATTTATTGAATTAGCAGAGGAACAGCGGAAGAAATACTGGACTTTGTGTCTTGTGACCTATCTTCCATTCTCAGCACAGCCATGTTCTGGAGGTTTACCCTACCCAGGTCTAAGTCTTAGATTTATTTTCTTTCCTGTCACTGGCCAAACTCTTTCCCTCTATGAGTCTTAGTGTCCTCATCTTTAAAATGGGACAATAATAGTACTTATCACTGTAAGGGCACAATGGGAAAATATACTCAGGAGTTCTTAGAGCTATATGGGCTTCCCCTATCCTGCTCAGGTGCTTATCTCTGGGTGACAGGGTCATGAGGGTATAGAGAGGGCCCTTGCCTTTAGGGTGGCAGGCTCCATGCTGGAATAGAAGTGGAGATGGAAGGGGATGAGGTCAAAGAAGCATGGTTGGTGAACGCCCTTGGTGGCTTTGATGGGGGTGTAGACTGAGGGGTTCCAGCAGTATAGAGCATGACAGGTTTGCTACTACGGAAGGAGGCCTTTGTTGTCAAGTAAAGAGCATGACCTGAAGAGCAGCACTTGTCACCAAACTTCACAGACATTTGCCCTAAATGCTAAAGCTGTGGGATCACATAGTCACTTTTTAAAGGCCAGCCCAGCTGGATCGCTGGCCAATCAATCAGTGTTGTAGCCTTCATGCTATATCTTCCACACTCTGTCCCTGGCAGACCCAGTCAATCAATTACCGTTCTCTTCTCTGTGGGCCTAAAGCCATGGTATCCAATGCTGTAGCCACAGCATAAGTATGGCTACATAAGTCTACACTGAGTTAAGATAAAATACAATTAACAATTTCATTGTTCAATTTGTGGTCACGTTCCAGATGTTCTATAATTCCCTGTGGTCACTGTATCAGTATCAGGTTGGACAGAACAGACACAAAGCATTTCTATCATGTCAAAAGCTCTGTTGGACTGTGCTGGTCTCCACTAGGCTTCCTGGCCACTCTATGAAAGCCTGGCATATCCTGACACATCCTTGGCTATTCAGAAGGTGAGTAGTCCAAACATAAGCCCTTCCCGTGGCCGGATCTCCCTGCACAGTGACTCTGTACTGTTTTGCACCTGAGTTTTATGCGTAAGGTCATACTTCAAGGAGCAACGGCCTTCTGAGATGACCCTGCTCAAGTTTACCTTATTTTTGTCTTTTAAAGAACATGAAGGTAGAGGCCCCGCATTGACCCAGTGGGCCAGTGTGCTCTACCTTGGCTCACCTCAGCCCACTGGCCTCTGGAGGCTCCAGGCTGAAGCTTTGCATCTATTTTTAGCCTTCCTGGGTGAATGTCATTGCCGCAGGAGGCTGACATTTCATACTCTGGGAACCTTGACCTGCTGCTTTTCCAGTTGTGAACTGAACCTGCTTTCTTCATGCCCCACAAGGAAAGAACAATGATCATTAATAATCGGCATCTTTTGGCAAATGGGAAATGGAACCTCTGTGATCCGAGGCTGTCCTTAACCCTGGCTGTGCCACCTGTGGCTGCCACCACATGACCTGTCTCCGGAAGAGTTTGCCACTGCCAGGCCAAAGCGTTACGCCCTGGGGCTGTCGGCCTTGCTGAAGCAGAGGAGTTGTGTGGTGGGCTGGGGGAGGGGCAAAACTGACCTTTGACCGCGTGACCAGCAGATGGAGGAGATGGAACAGAAGTGATGTAACAGTGCCAAAGGGTCTCTACCTGGATAGAGACCCGTATGCCCTCTCCAGACATGGCTCTGGGGCAGGGTGCAGTCTGGTGTAGAGAAGGGCACCTTGCCCTGGCTGCATTGGGACTTCACTTGGCCCTGATCCTGAGTTGGGTCCTGTGCTGGGAGCTTCAGTTCATGGAGCAGAATGAGGACTAGGTAAATGGTGGGAAATTTGTGGAATGTGGGAGGAGCCCTGCCTGGCTGCTGGGGCGTGGGGAGGAGGCTGTAGGATCCCCTAGCACAGGTGGACTCGTGCAGGTTCTGGAAGGGTGGGTAACCCCACTGGTCTGGTCCTCAGGGAAGAGAACTGCCCTCCCTTCTGTCTCAGGGCCCAAGTCACCTTTGACAAAGGAGGCGGAGGTCACAAGAACAATTCCTCCCTTTCACACTGGGCTGACAGAGGGTGGCAGCCACTCTGGAGCAGCCCAAGACAAACAGAGCAGTAGGAAGTTCCCACGCTCCTGGCTGGAGGGGGCTCAGCCACTTACAGGTGAGCTGGAGTCCTGCCTCCTGGGTGCACCTGGTATGTGTGGACTCCGGGCCACATGGTTTACAGACTCCTTCTTTCTGAATTCTTGCAGGGATCCCACCCTGCTTGTATTATGATCTGCATTCCACAGAACACAACCTGTAACTCAGACAAGTTAAGTAACTTGCCCTGGGTCACACGGCCAGGGAAAGGAGGAGCCGGCACTCGAGCTTCTCTGAGTGCGCCAGTCTTGCCATGTAGCGGTGTGCACTCACTGACCAAGTACAGACACATGCCCAGTGCTGAGATGTGGACGTAGTGAGGTCACTGCCCTGGCAAGATCGCAGGATCCTCATGTCCCGTTCTATAGCAAGAGCCCAGCAGTGACCTAGGCCGATTCCACCCACAAATGGGTCAACGGGTCTCTGACCTGACCCCTGGGGAATCTGCCAGAAGAAGCAGGACAACAGGCACACAGCCTTCTTGGAGAACCACTGTTTTCAGTTCCCAGACGTTTGTTTTGATGTTATGTTGGAGGAACTCTGGTGTAGCATAATGTGGGGTGGAGAGAGGGGTCATCCTGGCTTGCAGGAAGTTCAGGCACAGCTGCCTGGGGCATCCCTTTTAAAGAAGGAAATTCATGAAAACGAGGGGTTCCTAAAACACTGGCCTTGGGTCCACCTTCCCTGGGGTTCCGGGCCGGGGTTATCCCTTTCCTTCAAGCAGCACTGGGCCTGGTCTTGTGTCTTGAGGATGGAACAGCCCTGGCCATTCATCAGCTCTACTGCCAGTCTTGGGCTACCTACCATGCACCTTCCCTGCTAGCCAACACCCTCCATCAGCTCATGCACACTCACACACTATCGCAAAACACCACCCACCAGACAAGGTTTCTATCATCCATTCACCAAAAACTTGTCCACCCAACTATTCATGTCATCCACCAGCTATCCACTATCTACTTTCTATTGTCAGCCATACAGACTTATCCATTCACCCACCTACCCATCTGCCATCCACCCATTCCACCCATTTCCATTCACCCATCCATTCACCCACCCCACCCATCCATCATCCATCATCCACCATCCATCCATCCATTCTTCCACCTGTGCACCCCACCCACCCACCATCCATCCATTCACCAACCCACCTCACACACCCAGCATCTATCCATCCATCCACCCATCCATCATCCATCCATCCATCTACTCATACTCCACCCACACAGCCCACCCGTCCACCATCCATTAACCATCCATCCATTCACCAATCCACCTCACACACCCACCATCAATCTATCCATCCATCCATCCATCCACCCGCCCCACCCATCCATTATCCACCATCCATCTACCCATTCATCCACCCACCCATCCCACTCACCCCACCCACCCATCCACCATCCATCCATCCATCCATCCATCCATCCATCCACCCACCCATCCATAATCCATTCAGCCATCTATCCATCATCCATCCATTCATCCACCTACCTTGACATCTACCATCCATCCATCCATCCATCCATACACCTATCATCCATGCATCCATCCATGCATCCATCCATGCATCCATCTCACCCATCCTCCATCCATCCACCATCCATCCATCCATCCATCCACCCACCCAACCATCCACCTCCTTATTCACCAGCCATCCATGATGCAGCATCTATTCATTCATCTCATCACTGGTCCATCTCTTCATACTCAGCACCTTGCACTGGTCATTAATCTATCCACTTAAGCTCACTGCACTCTCTTTGTTGCCCACCTTCCCACCTACTGAGTCACCCACACACTCACTGCTCCTTCAGATTGCTGGTGCCAGGCCTGAAGTTACAGAGTGGGTTCCGTGCAAGGCTGCTCGTAACTGGGTGATGTGGCAAAAACCCTGTGTTAAATACAAATCCATCCAGTTGCTGGTTTTGCAACTCACCAGCCAGTGGTAGAATGGTGTGGATTGGGAGGCACAGGCTTTGCAGCCCTCCTGCGCTGCAACTGTTGGCCTCTAGCAATTTATTAGGTGCATGATCTTGGACAAATTAACCAACTTCTCCATGTCACCTAGCATGTAAACAGCAACATTGACACTTCTGTGCTGAGTCACTGCATGGCGAAAGACTCACAATAATAACTCATGTTATTGCCAGAATTAATTCTCATGGTAGAGAGACACTAATTGGTCTGATTGTGCATGGAGCAACAGGCTTATTTTGCTTCTTATTACTGAATGCCAAATCATTGAGAAATGACTTGTCTATGCAATTTTTCATTCCTCTGAGCTCTCCTTTCCCTATCTGAGCATGCTCCCACCCAGTTTCAAATGCACATTTCTTCTGTAGGTGAGCAGCTCATGTCTTTTCAATGAGTGGAGGCTGAGACTTCTGAGTGTGAGGCAGAGAGGCGTTCTTCTCCAGCTGTGCCTGAGGAGGGCAAAGCTTGATGGAATTTTCCCACAGGAGGATGTGGGAGGCTTCAGGAAGGATTTGTTCAGCCTGGCCCTGACCACCACAAGCCATTCTGTCCTGGTCCCCAAGCATGCCCTGGAGAGGACCGAGACACTGTGGAGTAAGTCTTGCTCTCTGACTGATAGCGACACTCCTGCTCCTCTGGGCCGGTATGCCTGCCTGAGCGGATCAGTCAGGTTCTCGTGGCTGGGGCCAAATTCCCCACATCCACACATCCAGGAGGAGGAGGAGGAGGAGGCTATGTTTGCTCGTGGTCTCAGAGGCCCAGTCCATGGTCATCTATTCGAAGGCAGAGAAACCACGGTGGAAGAGGCAGGCGATGCAAAGATGCTCAGGCCACAGCAGCTAGGAGACAGTGCATATATAGGCTGCAGCACCGGTGGGTCTGCACCCATGGAAGCCACAACACATGAGTACCCCATGCAGAGCAGCTCCTGTCCCCAAGCCAGCGGGTGTGAGGGCTAGCCTGGAGTCTTGTTTATTTGCCCATTCCTTGCCACTGTGTTGAAACTGGCCCTAAGGAACATGACTCAAGATGTGCAAGTTGCAATAAAAAATACAGGGAATATACAAAGAAAGATTTAAAATGTACTGTATTAAGAGGCATATTGCCATTAATTCCCTTCAAAAAAAACTCTTGCCATTGTTCAGATGTACTTACGCCATCATTTTTGCCATTTCTCTGAAGCAGTTCCGGCCTGCTTCTTTCATGAATATCTGCACATGGCTTTCTTGACATCCTGAATTGATTCAAAATGCCTGTCACTTTCTGTCAGAAGCATCACTGTGTCCTTTTCGCCCACCACAGTCACTGGATCCAGCATGGTGCAGCTTCTGGCTCTTCCCCAAAGTCAAAATGGCCACGAAGGGTAAACACTTCACATTTGGTTCAGACATCCAGGTAGCCACGACGGCACAACGGAAGCCCTGAGAGAGGACTTCCAGGACTTCTTCAGCAAGTGAGAGCAGTGGGGCGAGGATGTTCAAAGCAAGGGGGAGTATTCTGAGGTAGATTAATGGCAGTGTGTCTTTACTGTAATAAATTTTAAAAGATTAAACATGTACCATACCTTGTGATTATAGCTCTTAATTTTGGGGAAAAAAAATGACAAGAGCACAAATATCTGGATCCCTGTCCTGGCTCTGCTCTCTCTTGGCTAGGTGGCTCAGAAGGTGGCTCGCGCTCTCTGAGACACATCTTTGCGACTACACAGTGAAGGTGATGATCTCCTCCTGGGGCTGCTGCAGGCATCAAACCTCATGACTGTGCTTGGGGTAGTGTAGTCTAAGGGGACACAGACTTTCCCTGATTTGTCTCCCAAGGCTCCCAAATGATAACAGTTCTCTGCTGAACCCAGGCCTGATCCAGTCTGCCACGCATCAGGGGACCATATGTGGTGCCCAAGGCTGTCATTTCAATATGGTGGCAAGGTTACTTTAATTACCACCTATCTTTCGAGATAAGGCTGGGGGCATGGGTGTAGTTCCACCACTAAGACTCTGGGGCTCGTGGAGAGGCTTAGCCCAGGAATGCTTGGAAAATGAAAGCAGGAAGAATTCAGTCCAAACTCACCTTGGCCAGGTGTAATTTCAGATAGGTGCTGATAATTCTCTGGAGGTGAAAGGCTCTGGAACCCCATGGAGGCCCCAGGAGAGGGCAAGGAAGGAGCACATGGTCAGCAGGGCCAGCTTTGTGTCCAGCCTAGCGTTCCAATGGCCTCCCAGTAGCCTGGTCTGAGCACATGGCCTTGGGCCCTGCAGAGGACAACATGAGTTCAACTTCAGGTGGCCCTAGGGACTCAGCCACATTCCTCAAGTTCCCCATGTGTAAAACGGGAAAATGACAATTGCTGCCACTTCTGAGGAAGGCTCAGTACCCCATGAGCCTTGCTTCCTTTTTGCAAGTTGGGCTTCCCTTCGGGGTGCTGGGACACGTGCTCAGTGGGGCAGGGGCAGCCTCGCCGTAGCTTCTCTTGCACTTCCGTAATCTCCAGTTACCTGCTGCAGACCTTTGCTTCGGTCTGACTGGTGTGTAGAAGTAGGGGTGAAAGTGACTTCCCTGGCACCATCCCCAGGGGCCCCACCAAGTGTGCAAGGGGAGCCCTGGCAAGGTGGCTTCCCACGGGGCTTATCAGCAGCCTCTGCCCTCGCCTGCTGCCACCTCCTCTCCACGCAAAGCCCTTTACAGTGCTGAAATCCAATCCTGCAGTGGCCTCTCCAGACACACGACCCTCTGGCTCTTGGTGCACCAGCTCTGCCACATTCCTTCTTGTGTCCCCGACAGCTCCATCCCTTCGGGCCCTGGGGGCCTTTGCACTTGCTATGCCCTCGGCTGGGAATGCCTTCCCTCTGCTCCCCATGCTGCCTGGTCCTTCACCCATGCAGGCCTCTTCCTCAGGGTTCCCTGCTTCGAGATCCTTCCCTAAGTAGACTTCTTGTGCTTTTCCCCTCACTGGGCTTTTCCTTTCATTTGTCACATTTTCTCTCACCGCTGATTCGTTTCTTTCCTTCTTCACAGCCTGATTCTCTCAGTAGGTTAAGTTCCACAAGAAGCTCTGTTTATTGCTGTGTTCTTTGGGGTCAGCAGAGGTGCCCACCTCGAGCTGAATGGATATTTATGAATGAATGAATGGATGGATGGATGAATGAATGAATGATGAACGAGGGCTGAGGGGTGATGATTGTGTCCTGGAAGGAACATGGCTTTACCAGCAGGGCCCAGCCAGGCCTCACAGTTTTCCATAGCTGTCCCTGTTGACTGTGAAGCCAAGGAGGTCTGGGCTAAGGTGGAGTGGGGTGCCCTGTGGATTGGGCCCAAGGGCCACTTTCCCTGCCTTGTCTTCCACAGTCTCAGGAGGGACCTCTGTGAACTCTCCTGAGTCCCATCTACACCCCCTCCAAAGCCTTAACTGGCCTAGCAGGTGCTGCTCACCATCAGCTGGCCTCTCAGTTCTGGCCTTTGCTGCGGGCCCCTGTCCAGCCTGGCAGAGAGCTCCCACCCACTCCAGCTCCTGCTCTCACTCTGCCCGCCCAGCCTGCCCAGCCACTGCACTTGGCAAGGACCCAGAGCTCCCAAACACATTCTTTTAAGCAGAGGAATGTCCGGGCCCAGGTTCCCACAGGGGTGCCGGCCTGAGGGGTGTGGCTCTGGGCTCTGTTCTGAACTCTGCTGAGTGAGCCCTGAACGGGCGGGTACAGACAGGACTCGGGAATTCCCGGGTCAGTGCGCATCCACAGGGCAGCCAGGGCGGCTCACTCTAGCCGCTGTCAAGTGAGACTCATTCTAATTAATGGGAACATTAAGCAGCGCCTTTTAAGCATGGCCATTTCCTAAAATCCTCTTGTATACCCGCAATTTCTTTAGAGGAAGGAGTGGAGTTTGTGCGGCCCAACCCACACCCCTCCAGCAGCCTACTCTGTGCTTGTCTGCAGTGCCTTCTCAACAGTAATACAAAGACTCCAGGAAAACTTTGAAGGCCTTGATTCCTCTGCTGTTTAATGGGAACACTGCCCCTGGCCTGACATTGCAATTCTGGGTAGGAGAAAGCTCAATTCACCCAGAGTTGGGCAGGAAGTGAACTAGCCTGCAGATACTGCGAGGGAAGCTCTGCCTGGTGGGTGGACAGTGACTTGGACCACAGATGCGCCTGCAGTGGGTGGACATGAAGTGAGCATCACCCAGGCCTGGGTCAGAGTACAGACTCTTTCACTGTGTGCTTTATGCCTTACTTGCTCTAGATCAGAAAAAAAATGCATGCAGCCTGGCTCTACCTTTGCTTCTGTGCACACCTGTGCATCTGCAATGCAGACAGAAGGACACACAGAGATACCTATCTCATCTTCACTCGATACTGCTTACTGCAGTTTTCAACCATTTTGGGCAAAAAGTAGCCAATGGGAATAGTCAGGCCTAATGGGCCTCACACAGATTTCAGGATAAAGCTGGGGCTCCAATGCCCATCCTCTCCAAGGGTCAGTTGCTCAAGGATCAGTTGCTGGATCAAGGACTCTGAGATCAATTAGTAGTGTCTGCATGTACAGCATAAGAGTCATGGCAATGTGGGCTCCACCTGAGCTGGCTGTGTTCTAAAAGTTGAAATGAAGTGGCATTTGAGGTTAAAAAAAAAAAAAAAATCATGAAAGCAACTAGATAAAACCATTGAACTTTTTATCTCAAGGGCTTGGAGTAGCTTATGACATTTCCTGAGATAAAATCCTGTACTGGCCCCACCCATTTCCCAGAGTCACCTGACAACATCTGCCACCTGTGAGAATGAAAGCCAGACTTGCTGGCCCTGCTCTGGGCTATCTTGGTCACCTGCTCTGGGCCCACAGTCCACGGAGTCTACTGGGAGAGGAACACGTTCCATTTAGCAAGTGTTCAAATTTTAGGACCCTAGCCCAACTTGCAAGCCAGACTGTGAGTCCTTCCTTAGCAGGGACCCCACCCTCCCAGCCTCCCACCACACCGGATGGTTCCTCGATGTGCTGTGGTCACCTTGGCCTCCCTCCATGGGTGGCTGTCTCTGTCCTGATTCACCTGAGGACGGCCTTGGCCTAGAGGACAGATCAGCAGATCACACAATGGGAGCCCTCCAAGCCCTCACTGTACATGGCGCAAAGAGCTTCCCAGTGCTTTCTTTCAGTCTTCCCCACACTCTGCTAGCTGTTCCCAAGAGGGCACAGGAGTCCAGCAAGGTAGAGCCGGCTTGACACATCTTCAGCCTGCCTGTTCTGCACTTCCTTAGGTAGGTCTAAGTGGACAGGCTTTACTGGGTCATGTCCTGATAAACCATGTAAGTTGGAAAGACCTTACGTGGAAAATACATTTCATGTGCCCGGACCACAGCACAGCATAGCCTTAAATGGGACCACAACACTCACATCACCCTACAGCTGGACAGATTACCTAACACAATGCTTGTGTGATAATAAAATGATTGCACGTGATGTACCAAATATGCAACCCAGGGGCTGTTCACCTTGATGATTAGGGGTTGACCGACAGCTGGGGCTGCCACTACCAGCGAGCACCCCAGGACAGGACTGCACTGCTGAGTGCACATCACTTCTGCATCCACAAAGCCAGTTGCTTGTGGTGGTGAAGGTGATGTCCCCACATCTTTGCTGTTTGTCACTGGGACTACGACCACTCCAGCTACTAGGGGGGCCTATGGTGCTTGCCACCCCGGCCCTTTCTTTTCTCAAACCAGTGATGGCAGGAGGACTTCTCTTTATTGGGATCTCACATGGCCTTACTGTTATCAACTGGAAAGAAAGCTTCGCTTTTAACAGGCCCACGTAATGAGGTCATCTCCCCGGCTAGTGTCCCTCCCTTCAAGTGGACCAGGTAGCTGTACCGTATCACATCACCGTCTTTGCAGCAGAGCAATCGGTCACATTATCAGGGAATCTTTTAGGATTCTGCCAACCACAGTAGGCATTACTAATTGACTTAATGACAGGGTTTCTCTCCAAAGGGGTCACACAGTGTTGTGAAGAGTGAGGATGGGGAGGACCCTTGGTTTTGGGACGCCATGAGCTACGTCATGGCTGATGGCCTCAGGGAAGCTACTTGTCTGCTCCAGGCCTCAGTTTACTCTTCTGTAAAATGAAACAATACTGGGCGGGTAGCTGAGAGTGTGTGGGTAAAGATTTCAGCAGAGCCCAACTTTGAGACTGGGCAGCAAACAAATCTGCTGTGTCATGGTGTCTTAAAACAGCTCAGCCTCCTCGCTGACCTGGGCAGGGTGTTATCCATGCAAGAGAGGTTTTCAAGCTCAGGTGCATCTGAAGTCACCTCAGGCACCTTCTAGAGTCTACCTGTCGCCAGCAAGGGGCCCAAAGACTGGAAACAGTCCTTGGGAGCGATGCTGTGTGCCGGTCAGTGCCCCTCCCCGCAGGTGGCTTCAACTGGTCCTGCTGCTGGTCAGCTGCTAAGCAGGGAGAGGGGTCAGGAATGCCTCAGCCCCCTCAGGATTGGGAAGTGGGTGCAGGGCAGCAGCAGAAGGAATACATACATTCCCATGCCAGTGAGCCATGGTTCCTGCTTGGGCAGTGCCCAGAGCTTGCCACACTCTGGACCCTTGGCTTCCTCCTGGGAACTTGCAGGAGAAGAACTGCCAGAGTGCTGTGGATAGTGAAGCCTGCAGCCTTAGAGCAGGGACAAGACATGTCAGGGCAGGGGCCATCAACAGCCAGCTCTGCAGGGTAAACCAAGGAAGTACAGGAAAACAGTGTGGGTTCTGGTACAACTGCCTGATGTACCCCCTAGGTTCTGCTACTATCTAGGTAGTGTGGGACTAAACCACTCTATGCCTCAATTTCCTCTTCTGTATACTGAGATAATGACAGATCCATCTCATGTAGTTGTCAGGACATGCATGCTTCATAAAGGCTATCATCACCAACACCACCATCACTGTGGTCTTCAGTCACTAGTGCCATGAGAGCCACCATCTTCACCATCACCGCCACCACCATCATCATCATTACCTTCATCAACACCATGATCATCAGTTACCACCATTTCATCATCAGTATTGCCACCACCATGACTGTCATCACCAACACTATTTAATTATCACTATCATCACAATGTTCATCAATCATTCCAGCACTATGGTGATCACCTCGAAATCAGTGCCATTACTATCATGATCACCATCGCATCATCACCAGCACCACCGTCACCATCTCCATCACCTCACCGCTGACACCACCACCATCACCACCACTATGACTATCACTACGGCCATCATGCTGGTCATCAGTTACTCCCACCCCCATGGTATCATTATCATCACTGTCGTTTCCATCAAATGTTGATCAACGTCATCACCAAAATGATCCCAGCCCTTATAGTCACGTGTTTTGGCAGCCAGTCTGTACCCTGAGCATCAGAGGCAGTTAATGGTTCTTCTACCCCAGCATGACCCAGCAGGGCTGTTGGGGTGGGAGCCATCTCAAAGGCAGACATTAGTCAGGAGCAATCAACTTTGCAGAGAGGATCTAGGGCTGTTGGGATGGCAATAGCAGATGAACTATGTAGGGGAGTTGAGGCATTTCCTGGCATCCACCTTTGCCGGAAGTCTGCTCCTCACAGGGGTCTCCCTGGGCAGGAGTTACAAGGAGGGAGTGCTGAGGTCAGGCCACTTCCATCTCTTCCTGGCTGGGTATAATGGCTGATACACTGTGTCAACTTGACAAGTCTTGCAGCTTAATTAAGAAACTCAGCCCATTCTAGATCCCAGGGTGAAAAGGACAGGGCCTTAGCTCTGGGATGCTGTTCATTGTGACAACTTGAGAAGTTCAGAAGTTTAACTGAGTCAGCAGGGGTTCTCGCTTTGTAAGCATCCTGATCCTGTGCAAGAGGAACGGAGGTGTGTGAGCACTACAGCCACCTGGGGAGTGGGAAACCCACCTGAGGTATTAGGGAGGAAAACAGGCTGGCTGTCGTTCTGCTTTGCCTTTTGCTCTTGTTGCTTTTTCTGTTTTCTGCTGCCTTGAACTGTTGCCCTTAGCCTTACCTTCCTGCCTTGGAGCCAGCTGATTATAAACTGAAACCTCCACAAATTGTGAGCTAAATAAGGCTTTCCTTTCTTAACTTTGGCTATTAGGTATTTTGTCTCAGCCATGAGAAAAAAGTAGCTAAGACCCTAAGCAACCTCTGAGAGCAGAGTGTATCTCCTAACCCTAAAATGAGGACACAAGAGACACTAGGATTCACCCTCAGCAGGAGGCCTGTCCTTAGCATCCAGTGGGTGGTGCAGATGAGCAGGCGAGGGAGTAGAGACCTCTCAGCAGGGGCAGAAGGCAAATGTGCATCAGAGTTGACCCAGTGGGCCCCCTCCCGTGATGCACTGGGGCAGAGGAGCTGCAGCTGTGCCGTGCGTAATTAGACAGCATGAACCACATGGAGGGACGGCCCTCCTGGGGCATCCAGGTGCCCCATCTCATTAATGGGTGTCACCATCCTCTGGGTGTTGTCTGGACACCCTCTCTTCTTATCTTCATCTTAAATCTGTCCTTGAGCCCTGTCTGGTCCACCTTGCACCCCACCACCATCTTCTGCCTGGATAAGCACGAGCACCTCTCCTACCCATTCCAGTTCTCCTTTACTCAGCTTTAGAGGAAGGTTCTAAAGGGACAATAAGACCTTGTTCTTGCCATGTGCAGGGCCTTCCACCTTCTGGATAAAGTCCAGGTCCTGACAAGGCCTGCAAGCTCAGGTGGGCCACCTGCTGACCTGCAAGGCCCAGGCCAACTGGATGATAGCACAGCCACCTGTTTCCTCTCTGGATCTTGCCTGGGCTCTTGCATACTTCTCAGCAACTCTGAAAATTTCTCTTGAGGCTCACTGTATTTGACCGTGGTGTCTTGCAGATCTGGGATAAGAGAGGTTGCCTCAGGCTCCCCACCAAGCCCCAAGCTGGGCACTTAATAAGTGCTTGGTAGCTTCCTAAAGTGAGCAAGAGGCTGAAGCTGGAAGACCTTCCTTTCCCACCCAACTATATCCAGGTTTCCGGTTCCACTGGCTCCCACACCCCAGCTGTGAGGGCCACGTGCCTCCTCCACTGCTTTTCTGCTAGGACAGCAGCTGCACCCTCATCAGGGCCCATGCGGGTTATGTGACCAGGGTGCCTGGAGCATGGGAAGCCCTTCAGAAGGTTGGGTATGTGTGTATCTGCTACTAGCATCAAACCAACCAGCAAGGGCCATGGATGCATGAGGAAGGGATGAATGAATGAGTGACATCTCATTTCTGTCACCCCCTGGGCAGTGCCAGGATCACTGAGGAGGGTTGGTTGTTTCCCCTCAGGTGGGACCAGGTGGGCTGGGCACTTTTAACTGAGGGCAGAATTTAAGGTGGGGCACATCTGTGTGTGGGCTGGGCCCTGGCCTTAGCCCCAGAGGAAGAGGAAGGAATGCTGGTTGGCAGAACGCCCAGGTGAGCCCTGCCCACCCGGCAGCCTGGCCCTGCGGTGGTCTCACCTCTGTTCTCTTGCTGTTACTGCCCCATAGACCCACCCCATGCAAGGCCTGAGAGCCAGCCTGGGAGAAGTCAAGTATGATAGAGAACCAGGCTGGGTTTGGGCCCAAAGCCCGGAGTCCAGGGTCTCCTAATTTGAATTGTGTCTTTCCTCACCTGGACAGACAAGGACGGAGATGCCATCACCATGAAGCAAGTGCTTTCTGCTGCTGCCCCAGTCCCCAGCTGTCATCCTTGCAGGGCTAGGGGTTCCCAGCCTCAGAGAGAGAGCTGTGCCGCTGCTGGGCTCAGATCAGGGAGTCCCAGTGTGAGCTGAGGCCAACAATCTGCTTTTGAGGTGGTTGTACTTGTGGCCTGGGGCTTGTCCCTGAGGTGGCACACTTAGCTCAGGACGCCCCCTGATTCCCATCCCTGACACTCTCCTGGGACCACAGTGGTGTGTCCCAGGCAGAGGGCTTGGGCACCTCTCTTGGCCTCCCCATAGCTCTGTCTTGCGGTTGAGCTTACAAGGGGTCAGGGGGACAGTGCCTGTATCTTCCTGGTCTGTGCTGGGGCCTCCTTTGAGGATAGCTACTGGCCAGTGGAGAGGACAGTCAGTGCAAAGCACTGTGACTAGATGGGTGTGTGGTTCTCTGTGGAAAGGTTCTCCTGGGAAACTGCTGCTGGAGCTTGGAACAGAAGAGAAAACGAGAGGGGTAGGAGGGTGTCCACGGAGGCGTGGGGCGGAGCTACGCAGGAGGAGGCAGATGAGGAGGCGGACGTGCCACGGGCCCTGCAGCCACGGAGGCACCAAGAGTGCTTTGCTGTGGGACGGAGCACCTGCAGGGTGACTACGTGGTGCTAAGCCTCCCAGTGGAAAGGTCACCGGCTGCCCAGGAGGAGCACACCTGAGGCCTGGCCTTTAGCCGAAGCAACACAGCCATCTTGTCTGATGTGGGCCTGCGCACACTTCAGTGGGACGCGGCCGGGGCCAGGGGACCTGTCACGGGGCCCTGACCTGGATAAGATGCATGGGCCCGATGAGGCTCACAGTGGCTCTAGTGTCACAGCTCCGCCTGGCTGTTAAGAGCTTGGAAGGACTAGCCAGCCAGGCCAGTGCACCCCCTGCTCAACATCAGCACCACGCACTCTATGCTCAGAGGGCTGGCATCGCCGCTGCCGCCACCATTGCATTCCCCCCTCCTGAGGACAGGGCATCTGCAGGAGTCCTGTATGCTGCAGTGCACACCAGCCTCCCCAGTCCACTTAACACGGGAGGAGACTGAGGCCCAGAAATGTTCACCCATTTGCTTGGAGCCCACATCCCTGTTTCCCCTTCCCTTCCCCCCACCTAGTTCCGCTCTCTGCTTTACTGAACATGACCAAGAATGTGCCATATGACAGCATGAGCCAGGGGTTGGACTCTTCCCGCATCTGAGACTCTTGCAGAACTGTCCTGGGCTGGTCACAGGCCAGGTGGACAAGCTGGTGCAGCCTCCAGTCCCCTTCTGCCTATTGGCGGGGGTCCCTAGAGGACTGTGTGGAATGGGACTTGGAGACAGAATCTTGTGGGGAAAAGGTACTTTGATCTATTAGCAATGTCTACCAGAGGGGAGGGAAGCCCTGTGCTGTCCACCTGCAGGTCCCAGCCCAGCATAGCCACCAATAGGCACCCAGACACATCCGGGTAAGGCCCCTGGTGGCCCAACCAGCGCAGCACTCTGCTCCATTTGTCAGGGAGAAAGTGGAACCTGCATGGCCTGGTTTCCTGTGATGTCACACTACAGCACTCCGTTCCCCTTGTTGCCTTGGCCTCTGTGGAGCTCATAGTGCAGTTTGAGGTTTGCTTTCGGGTGTCCATGTAACCCAGGTGCTTGGGCGTTTCTGTCGCAGGCTCCTGTGGACTCTTCATCCTCCCGCTGTGCCTCCCGTGGAGCAAGCCGGACACAAGTTATCAACTATAAATAAACCCAAGGCTTCCGTTCTGGCTTGCAGTTGAGTTTCCTGGTGCATTTTTTTAAGTCCTTAATCACCAGAGTTGGGGGGTAAGGGAGGGAGTTCTAGCGGAAGATGACATCACCATCAGCTGGCCCCAGGAGCAGGCCCCTAGCCCCGCAGGCGCGGGTGGGCCTTGAATGTCCCCATTATGAGGGGTAACCTCATTACACAATTTGCTGCACGGTGGAATTTCAAATGGGGTTTTGTGGTTTTTGCCCTTTGCTGCAGTGCACACACAGGCAGCTGCGGTCACCCCGCTTCCTCCCCTGCCGCAGCCCTGGCACGGGGCCAGCTGGTGACCATCCTTCCTATCATGAGTCAGTTTCATTCTTAACTCTCTGATTCAGGTCTCTTTAAAGGGACAGCAGGGTTGACTTGGCCAGGGCTGGTGGGGAGGCCACACAGGGGAAGAATCTTTCTTGGGCAGGAGTGCAGGACAAGAAGAAGCTTGGGGGGCTCTCCTCAGCAGCCTCTGCACCCCTGTAGCAGTGCCCAGGATGAAGGAGGCTTCCAGCTTGCTTCTGGGGAGAGGAGGCTGGTGCTTCCCCAAGGCCAACTGCCTGCAGGGCAGGAGCCCCAGGGCTTCTGTGACTTGCCTTTGGGCCTAGCTAGACCTGTCCTAGCTAAGTCTGGTCCCAAGGGGGAGTGGGACTTGCCAGCTACCTGGTCATGCTGTCTCGCCTTTCTGCCACCATCTGTCCCCTGTCTGTCCCTGAGTGCTGGCTACAGCAACTGGCTGCAGTTGCAGGGGCGTCCCAAGCCGCTTCCTGCGCGGTCCTTCCCGCTGCCTGGAGTGGACGTCTGATCCTCTACTGGTTGGGTGGCCCTGTCGCCTCCCTGTCACTTCTCCCCCAGTTCTGTCACCCTGTTGTTGCAGCTTCAATATAAACTCAAGACTGGGGCCAGCTCCTTTGAGGCCTGGTCCACAGTGAGTATTCAGTAAAAGTTGGTTGAATAAAGGAATAAACAGAGAAAAAAGCTTCCCATCCAGGCCTACACAGGCAGTGTGGGGTGCTCCCTAGATGGGCCAGGGGGCTCTGAGGACCGAGCTAGTGAGCAGCCCAGTTCACAGGTGAACAAGGCTGGGTTGGGCATGCTACGGGGGCCAGGCCTAGAAACCCAGCCTGGGCCACGTCTCCGCCTGAGGCTCAGGGAAACCAAAGAAGAATGTCTCCTTTTCCACCTTGGCCTGTCTGACTCACATGTTTATTGTGCAGCTCTCTCTTTCTGTCCACACTGCTCCCGGGGTGACAGAGTGGTCAGGCCAGACCAACAAGGCGTGACCAGAAGCAGGAAGCTGGCTGCAGCTCCATTCACAAAAACACAGTCCACCTGGTTCCTGCATCTCTGTGGTTCCCAGCTCCGTGGCAAAGTCCAGGGACTTTGAGGTTTGCAAAGACAGTGAGGAGCTCATGGGGGCGTAAATAGCTGAATTTGCATACTTGTGTGGTCAGGGCCCATCTGGGCCTCTCCTTGTGGCCTCCTGCCTCTGCCCACCAAGCTGCAACCAGGGGAGCTGTGACAGGGGTAGGCTGGGCACAGAGATTCTTGGTCCTGTCTCTTGCCCCACCCACTGGCCCTTGTCCTCACACAGAAATGGGAAGCCCAGGGCTGAGGTGCACAGCTGGTCTCCTGCTGGAGGTGGCTCCCATCTCCCAGGCTGGAGTGGGCATGAGAGGACGGAGAGTTCACAGGATGAGAAACCAATGCTGCCCGCTGGACACCAACTCCTGTGCTCAGTCAGCCCTGCGCTTCCTCCCCGGGGTGATTTCTTAAGTGTCCCAGGGGACCCTGGGTGTTCTCATCAGCGAGCAGTCTTCAGTCTGCATGTGGGCTGCCTGGCCACACCAGTGACTTCAGTGTGGCCCTGCCCTCAAACTGCTGGTCTTGGGGGGGAGATGGATGGGCAGCCGGGGTGTGGCGAGAAAGCAGAATGCCAAGCGCTTCCCTAATGCTGGCTGCAGATCAGAGGTAGCTGCCTGGAAGAGGAGGCATCTTCTCAGCTAGGAGAAGGAGAAGGAGGGGTAAAGAGGGTGGGAGGAGCTCTGGGGGGAAGAATAGCCTATGGCACCAAGTGCAGGCAAGATTTTGGTGCACTAGAGCTTTGGGGCTGTGCAGAGCTAGAGGGAGGGTGAGGCAGGGCTAGGCAGTGTGGACAGGGAGCTGGGGCTGGGCAGAGGGCGGGGTCCTGCCTGCTGCTCCAGTGTTTGCCTGAGGACAGAGGGACTCTAGTAGGTTTGCTTTGCTTTTGCAGATCACCTTGCTAGTGGCCTGGCAAGGAGTGATCCCTTTTGCCAAAGCTCTGCTAGAGTGTGGGGGCTGCCTTGGAAGGGTCATGGGGACCTCCTTAGGCTTGATAGGAGGGGTGGCAAAGGCCAGTAGGGATCCTTTGCTGGAGGGAGATCCAAGCCCTAACTGCCCCCCCAACCTTGGCCAATTTGGAAGCACAGAGGTAACATGGCAAAAGCGTCACCCCTGAGCTTAAAGTCAAACCCCAGGCTTGGATAGCCCTTAGGCAAAAACAGTGTCCAAGGGATGCCAAGGGACTGCCACCTCTTTTGAAAATGTCTTGAAAGATCCCTTGGGCCTGACAACATTATCTCCAGCTTCTAGCTGGTTTTAATCCCCAGAGAAATGGAGACCATGGTGGCCCAAAGCAGCCATGAGAGTGTTCCCTCAGCCAGTGGCCCTGGGTTCTCAGCTACAGTCATTTCCAGCTGTGTTTGCAGGTTTCTCTGTCAGCCACAAGCTTTTGTTACCTGGGAGACTTATCTCATATTTTATAGTTAGTGGTGGAGAATGACACTAAGTAGAGTAAGCAAAGGGGAATCCACAGGGGGTGGTGGTGAAGGCAGGGCCAAGGCCACCAAGGAGCCACTGGTCTCTGCTCCCCCAAGACCCCAGGAGGGGACCCATGGGGGCAGTTCCAGGTCTGCTGCTGATCTCACCCAGCTGGCTCTTCATCTCAGTCCTGAGGCACGTTGGAAGGGTCTGCAGTGGAGGGGTGTCCTCTTCTCTTCAACAGTTGGGGAAGCTGAGGCTCCAGAGGTCTGTCTTGTCCTGGACCATGCTGCAGGTGTCCACAGGTGGTCTCCATTGTGGGCAAGTCATCACCATACCTCCTCTCTAACTAGCTGTGGCTGCTGTGGGCATTCAGTACAATCATAGGGACAAACCACTTTGAAATGCAAGAGCTGTTAGGTATTACTGTGATTATAGAAACGCAACAGGAAGAACATGACCAATTGTGGTTTTACGAGGCTGCACTGCCCCTCTGGAATTCCCGCTTATCCTATAATCTCAAAGCACAGGCTGGGCCAGAATTAATGAGGCCCTAAAGCCAAGGACCACAGAATGCTCCCAGAGGTGCAGGAAGGCACGTTCTGTCCAGGTGGGAAGGGACAAGCTCTGCCTGTGCACAGGGATGTCCCCTCCCAGGAGGAGCAGCTTCCTCCCAGAGGCAGCTGGTGGGAGAATGCGGACCTTTGGGTCCTCCCTTGCCCCGGGCTCTGAGGGAACGAAGACCGGCAGCCGAGAGAGTGAGTGCAGTTCTGCCCGGCTTATGGTTTTCTGGGTGCAGATGCTATGCGTATCTTGAGACCATGGGCTCCTAAAGGTCACAGCCATGCATGCCTGAGTCACTGGGCCTGCTGGGACCAATAGGGCTTGATGGCTGAAGAGGAAGCAGTAAGGCATGGAAGACAGAGGGGTCAGAGAAAACCAGAGGATCAACCACCCTGTCAAGACTTACTAAGTTATCCATGATGAGTATAAGCATTGTATATTATAGACGTGCATTAAGAAAAATTAAAATTTTAAAAACCTAAGTTATTAATACATCATTCATGGGTGAATGGCCAGGTAGACACATGGGAGGATAGATAGACCTTCCGTTCCCTTCCCTTCCCTTCCCTTCCCTTCCCTTCCCTTCCCTTCCCTTCCCTTCCCTGTTCTTCCCTTAAGTTTTTTTTACTAGCATCTTATAATGTTTTGTTTTACTATTTTTACCAAACATTTATATTTTTCCTAAGTGATGCCACCCACTCAGATACAGCAATGGGCCACATCATCAAATCTGTGGATGGTTTATGGAAAGATAGTTGAGCGGGTGGTGAAAGGAAGGAGAGATGGCTGGCTGGTGGATGGATGGATCGATGGATAGATGGTGAACAGATATAGAAGATGGGTGGATGGATAAACAGATGGAAAGATAGAGGGATGGATGGATGGATGGATGGCTACAGGGGTAGACTGGTGAGTAGAGGGGTAGATGGATAGGCAGTAGGTAGAGAGTAGGACGGAAGGATGGATAGATGGTTGTGCAGTAGGCAGTGGAAAACCCACCACAGTCTATCTACAGTAGGGAATGCAGGCCCTATGAGATAGCCTTGGTGGGACCAGCAGGACTTTCTGGGGAGCATTTCGGCAGGCTTCACGCAGTGTCTGTGTCTTCTTCTAGTTGGGAGAGCAATGGCCAAGCTAGGACCTGGGCTTGGATCCTTCCCTTGGTTCAGCTCTGGTAGCACTTGGACCTTCACCAGCGCTTTCTTCTCCTTTCCTTAATTTTCCTGTCAGGAGTACAATTTCTTACAGGATTCGGTAGATTTCAAAAACTGCCAGTGGAGGCTCTCAGGTGCTCTGGGGAGAGGGGTCTGCCTCCCACTCACAGCTTCCCTTCCTCCACCTGGGCTCTGTCTAGATCCCTGCCATGTGGCCAAAGATTTGTCAACAGAGCTGGCCAGGGAGATGGGCCCCAGAAAGGGACTGGCCCTGTCCCGAGGTGGGCAGCCTGAAGGGCTACTGCACCAGCAGGCAGCTGCTCCTCAGGTCCCCGGCAGGCTCCTGACTGAGTCATTCTGAGTCACCAGTGTTGTTTCCTACCACACACATTCCTTCATTCACTCCGTGTCTACCCCCTGGGAACACTTCCTTGGAATCTCTTCAGGCACTTGCCAAGGGCGTGGGGGCACTCAGCCTGCCACACCCGTACAGCAAAGAGCCCAGGTCCTGGCAACCTGACAGGCACAGAGGGCTGCACAGGGGCCCGTCCGGGAAGGAATGAACAGCACCTCAGCCTCATAGAGGCAGGGTCCCTACTCCCTTTAGTCTTAGGGGGACACTGCCAAGGGTCTTCTGGGACTCCTGGGTAAAAAGGAAAATGACTCACTTGTTTCCATCCCTTGCCCTTCTTGCCAGTCATGCCCTGCTGGGCTCTGCCCTGACCAGCTCTGGGGTGGCATCCTGGCTCCCTGTCCCAGCAGATTCCCAGATGTTAGGTACAGGTTATGCCACGCCATGGATCTCATCTGTAGCTGCACTGCGGTGTGCGCCACCTGTACGAGGGGGGCAATAGTCATGTTCCTCTTTCCCTCCTGGAACCAGGGGGTGACCCACAGCCCTGGGACCTGTTGGGCTCACCCTGAAAAGTGCTAAGACCTAGTGTAAGGCACAAGGGGGCACACAGATCTAGCCTGGGATGGGACAGAAGCACATAGATAGACCTGGGCCCTGTGCTTGTGGTCTGTGTTTCAGCAGAGGGCGGAAAAGGGATAGCGACGATGAAGGCTGTGACCAGGATGTCGTGCACCCAAGGAGAAGGTGCAGGGAAGGCAGGCTGGGCAGAGGCACTTATTTAGGGCCTTGCAGTGGGCTGGGGGTTCCAGACTCTCCTGACCCTTCTGAGGACTGGCAAGGAGCAGGCAGAGGGAACTGAGCATGTGACCACGCTGCCAGTGGCCTGGGAGGACATGTGCTTTGGACAACGATTCCAGGGTCCTGTAGGGCGATGGGCTCCTCAGTGCCACACCACCTGGGGCCTTGAAAGGACATTTTGTTTTGCTGGAGCACACTGGGAGCTAGTGGGAGGCATCTGACTTAGGGTTCTAGGCTGGAGAGGACTGGGGGGGGCGCAGAGGGAGGGGATTCAAATGTTGAATGAGGCCAGGCATGGTGGCGCATGCCTGTGATTCCAGCACTTGGGAGGCTGAGGCAGGAGGATCAGTGAGAGTTCGAGACCAGCCTGGGCTACAAAACTGAGCTCAAGGCCAGCCTGAACTGTACAACGAGAGCCTGTCTCAAAAAGACAAAAAAACAAAAAAACAAAAAACAAAAAAAAACAAATGTTGAATCAGTCTACAACCTCAACATCCACTTCTTTCTTGGGGCTAGGGACGCAGCGATGGGGCAGGAGAGGTCCTTTGCAGGGGTGCTATGAACAAGGAAGGGGTACACAAAAGTCTGAAGATGGAGGAAGAGCCTGCAGAAGAAAAGTGGGGACTCAGGGAAGAAATCAAGGTGGCTTCCTAGAGGAGGTGCTTGAGGTTCAACCAGAAGCCTGAGCAGCAGCTCTCCAGGCAAAGGCAGAAGAGAGAAGACACTGCACATGGGACACAGGGTAGATGGGCAAGGCTCTCGGGCGTGCATGCACTAGGCACTGTGTCCTGCTCACCCACGCATCGATCTAAGCACCCACCCACCCACCCATCCTTCCATCCACCTATCCACCCATCCATCTTTCTATCCTTCCTTCCATTCATCCATGCTCCTTCCAACTACCCATCCATCCTTCCATCCTTCCTTCCACCCACCCATCCTTCCATATATCCATCTATTTATCAACCCTTCCTTCCATCCACCCACTCTTCCATCCATTCATCTGTCTATCCATCCATCTGGCCTTCCTTCCTTCCTTCCTTCCCTCCGTCCTGTCCTCTCTCCCTATCTCCATCCCTCCATTCCTCCTATCTACCCTCCCACCCATCCATCCATTCCCCAGTACTGCTGCACACACTGAGTGTGGCTGGTGCATCCTGGCCCTGGAGGAACCCTGTCTGTTCTCAGCTGCTCTCCACAATTCTGCCCCACAGAGACACTCCCTGTAGAACCCCACCTGGGCTCAGGTGCCTGGCCAGGGCCTCCTCCACAAACATGCAGCCCAGCAAGGCTCCATTGGAAATTCCACTAATTTTTTCAGGTATTTGCATTAGCAATTCCTCCCAAAACATCAAAGGGAACCAAAGAACGTTTTCACCCCTAACAGTTTTGTACACGAGGCAGCTAATCATGATCCCACGGCTCCAATGATAGGCTGCGCTCCCTTTGGATTTCCAAGATTACAAAAGGAAATTCAGCTAATTATAGTTTGATGGAAATTACAGTCCCGCTGATTGCCGAGGGACGGAAGGGTTGGCAGGAATCACCATGTTCTTTGATAAGATTTTTATTAATCTCTCTCAAGAATCTCACGAGTATTTTATTGCAGGAGAAATCTCCTTTGTCTTTCTCTCCCATGAAGAACATGCCCGCGTTGCACCTGGAAGACAAAGATATCTGGATTGTGGGATGCAGGAGCAAGAGCAGGAGCCTGAGAGCCAGGACTGTGGAGCCGTGCACAGGTGGTGACTTGCTGTGTGACTGCTACCAGTCCCTATACCCCTCTTGGGACCTGCTATTTCTCTGGAAGGGAAGCAGCATGTGTTGAGCAGTAGCTGTGGATTTATCCACTGACATGCTCTTGGGCAACCTCCTTGAGCTTCAGTTTCTGCATCTACAGAATGGGAGCAGTGATGGTATCTCCCTTCCTACAGTTGTTCAAAGAATTAAATGAGAACTAATATAGGTAAGCTTGTATAAATAAGCCAAGATGGGAATCAGCGTTGTGAGAGCTCACTAGGTCACTGCCTGCTTCATTATCATAGTGGCTTACTGGAAGGTGGGGATACCAGGGCTCCAGCAGAGGTGGCATTCTCACTGCTCTGTATCCAAGCTAGACCCCTCACGGTAGGGCTCAGGCTCAGCGGGGGCTGTAAGACTGGGGCGGATCTGGGGCAATACACTGTCACATGGACAGTGGCAGTAGGCCCCAGAGGCCCTGGATGTTCCTGTTCCCAGCACCAAGCCTGCCAGTCTTTCAGCACAGACCTTTCCCAGAAGGACTCGAGGCCTTCTGAACGGCGGCATTCAGCAGGACACTGGAGACTAGGCCCCCTTGCTCTGAGTATGGGGAACCCGGGCTGCTGGGACCAGAGGTGGAGGAAGCCAGAGCCCTGCAGGCTTGCTGAGGCCGGCAGCAACCCCAAGCAGCCAGAGGGTGCTACCTGTCAGGGCTCTGCTCCTCTCATGCATAACCCCCACTTACTCCCAGACCTACCTCTCTGTGTGGTGCGCCAAATTTGGACACTGTCCCTACACTGGCCACAATCATGGCCCCCCTCCCACCTTCTCTGTCACCTGTACCCTCGTGTTGGGCGGTGCCAGGATGACCACAGACCTGCTGGATTAATTCAGCAGAGACACAGCTGAAGTGTGTCTTAGTCATGTCACTGGGAAAAAACCACCTGACCCTCACAACCGAGAGGAAGAGAGGCTTATTTTGGCTCACATTTCAGTCCTTAGTCGGCTGGCTCCAAGATGGGGTGGCATGGCACAGAGGCCTGGTAGAGCAGAGCTCATGGCACGCTAGTCAGGAAGCAGAGATCAAGGGATGAGAGGAAAGGGGAGAGAAACCCTTCCAGGCATCGCCCACTGTGACCACCTCTTCTGACCAGGCCCTGCCAATCAGCAATCAGCTGTCATGCCCTTTAACCCAATCACATCCCAGAGGCCCCGCCTATGGTCCCATGAGGCTCTAGGGGAACGGGTAGATGTCCACCATCGCAGGTTGCATTAGTTTGAGTCTCTGGGATCTCTTTATGGGGTTTGTGGACACGTCTATGAGCGGCTGAGCATCTCCGTCTTTTCTTGGGGTCCCTAAGAGGATTCACTGAGGCTGGGAGGGCACTGGAGGCACAGAGAGGATGCAGCCTTGTGTGGGGACACCTACAAGGTGCTTGCTACAGGGTCTAGAGGTCCCAGAGTAGGGCCAGGGGTCAGGACACAGGGCCTCAGATGCCAGTGTGCACCTGACTCCAGCAACGAGTCCTTCAGAGAGGTCCACAGCCATGTGTCCCTGACAACTGTGGGCCGGGGTCCCAAGGCCACATCTGTTAGCAGACCACCTCCCCAAACTGTCCAGTAGCCGCCTCAGAGGGCCCTGACCTGCACTGGCTTGTCCACATCCTCTAAGGTCCCTGTGTCCTCATGATGGGGTGAGCCCCACCTCTCATCTGGAGGGGCCCTGATGGCTTACCCCCAAACCAAACCCAAAGCCTCACAGTATCTGAAGAGGATAGAGTCAGACTTAAACCACAGCTGGCAGAAGCAGGAAGTTGAGGGTAAACGCTTAGTGTCCCTAACCTCCCTCATGGTATCTGCCTCCCTCCTGCCCAGGTGCAGGAATAGACTCTCTACACAAATGTAGTGAGCAGCGGCAGCCACCCAGGGAGTCTGCTCCAGGGTCCCCAGTAGCCCACCCCACGGGGCTCATGAATGCCCGGTCTCTGCTACTCATGGCGGCTCATCTTGAGCCAGGAGAGCACCCTTCCTTCTCTGGCCTGGAAACTCATACCTGCGTTCCTATTCTGGGTGACAGCTCAGGCCAAGCTGCCTAGGGCCAGCCTAGAGATGGGCTTCTTGTCATAGCTCATCACACATCTGTGCCTTCCTAGAGCTTCTGGGTCCCCAGGGCAAGGAGGGAAGCAACCCCACTGCAGCACCCAGTGCAGCCTCCACAGAAGCCAAAGTGACCAAACTGGGTACAGGACACACGCATTCTCAGCAGAGGTCAACTGAGGCTCAGAGGGCTGGTGTGCCATGTCACCTGTACCCCTCAGGGTGTGCTGGGCAGCTCTGTCCCTGTGGCACAGGCTCCAAGCTGTGCCTGAGGCTGGTGTGGGTGGCAGGACAACCCGAATGGGCTAGGGTTGCTCCTAGAACACCTGCGTGGACACCATGTCCCTGGCCATGGGATGATAGCTCCTGCTCCACGCTCTGAGGCTCTGGGTTCTCCTGTACTCAGGCCCAGGGGGAGGGGCTTCCCCGGCTGCTCTGTCGGTCTTGTCAGCTTCTGAACCCCAGCAGCTGCCTGAGCCACAGGGTTCCCACCCTTAGCAGGTGACCTCTGGAGAGCTGCTGTCTCCGTTGTCTGCACGGTGTGTGACCCCCGCTGGCCTGCCTTTCCCCTCTGGCCACCTGCCTGGGCTCATGCAGAGGCACCCCGTGGCCTTGGCCCATCGCCCTCACTGTTGTTAAAATCTGGGCCTGGGCCCTGCCCTTCTTTGCTCCAGAAGGAAACAGCAGGGTCCTCACCACCTTCCTACCCCTCTAGTTCTTTCTCCAATCCCATCTTTTCCTTCTCCCCCTTTCCTCTGTTCCAACCACAGCACCCCCCCCCTTGCAGGTGGCATTGGACCCCAGGGCCTTTGCATTGGCTGTGCCCTCTCCTGGAGCACTCTTCCCAGATGTGACTTCCTTCCTCCTCCCCTGCAGGTCTTGGTTCAGTTGAAGCCCGCTCAGCCGGGCCCTGTGACCCCCGCTTTACAGTCCCCCCACCCTGTGTGCCCAAGCACACAGCCTCGTCGACAAGCTGGTATATTTATCATATGCATGCCATGTCTAACTGCAGTGAGTGTCTGGGCAGCAGGGGTGTCTGCTGTTTGCTTGCTGCTGTGCCCTTACCCAGAGCTACTCTAGGCACATGACAGGAGCCCCTTGGCTATGTGCTCAGTGAGGGGCCCAGTGTCCTTGTGGCATAGACCACAGGGTCACCTGCACGTTGCATGTGCAGACTTTCCTACTCAGGCTCACTTGTGGGCACTGGAACCCAGCCCTGTGTGGCAGTGAGGCCCCTTTGTCCCCTGTACACTTGTGTCTTGCCTGGCAGCTCCAGGACAGCTGTTGCCAGGGCCCAGGGGCTCAGGTAGCCAGTTGAAGTTGAGGAGGCAGCAGGGGAGGACCTGGCTTCCTGGAGGTGGGAGGGTCAGTCTGGCAGGGGGAGTACCGCAGAAGAAGGCAGACAGTGGGGAGACCGAGGCTTGACACCTCACCACTGGGCCTGCCTGAGGTCTCCTGGGGGCATCTACTGGAAAGACTTCCATGACAGGCGAGGGAGGATCAGGCGAGGGAGCCGAGCCAGTGCAGGGCTGAAGGCAAGGTGCAGGCAACGCCAGAGCTTGGGGGGGGAGCAGAGTCAGCCGCACTCCTTGTGTCATCAAACTTGCACCTGGGCAGCTGGTGCCAAGGAAGGATCCAGGGGAAGGAGGGTGACGGCATGGGCTCATTTGGGGTGCAGCAGAGCTGCTAGGTAATACCAAGAGTAAGCCAGAAACCATAGGCTTCTGAATTAGGGAATGAATTCTAGGATGTCTTAGCCAGAGAAAAAGATGCCAGCGGGCTCCCCAGTCCCTGCACAATGACCCTTACCCAGCATGAGGAGGACAAAGTCCTTCCAGAGGAATGTCGGAGAGAGAGGGCTGTTGCCACTCTGGGCACAGAGGGCTGCCACCTTGGCTCCCTTCCCATGGAGGAGGCAGGGATGTCTCAGGGGTCTTCTGTATTTTCCAATTTTGCACTGTGGCCAACCAAAGCAGGGTTGCTATTATTTTTTCGGCAGGAAAAACTGTATGGGTTATAGGCTTACTGATTGGAGAGGAAAGTGACAGATAGGATTCGCATCCTCAAGACCCTCCTCCTCCATCGTGGACTCTGGTGAAAGACGCTGAGGGCTGGGAGGGATCTGTGGACCAGCAGGGCTATGGAGACCTGGTGTGGGCATCACTGTCCACGGCACAGGTCCCGTCTCAGACCCCTGAGGGGCTCCCTCCCCCAAGCACCTGTTCAGTGACACCAGCAGAGCTGAAAAGGGTCCAACTCCATGAGTCCTGCACAAGCTGGGGATGGCCTCGTCGCTCCAGCCTGGCCTTCAGCTGGCCCGGCCACCTAGGAGAGTGGGGCCAACGTCACAGCGTCACCCTTCCAGAGCCCATGGGGGACTTCTGTCCCCAAAGCTCTCCTTCCTTTCTCTGAGCTCCTGATCCTTGCCACCATCCTTCCCGGGGCACCAGTAAGTGCCCTCTGGTGAAAGCAGGGCATGAGGAAGACATAGGACAGCCTAGGGACAGCAGAGGACAGTGCTGCTGGAACCAGACCTCAGGACAAGAGTATCCAGGCTGTGGGGACAGAAGAGCAGCTCCAGGCAGAGATAATGTCCTGACATCTAGCCTAGGGTGTACCGTGGGGACACGGCCATGTGCCCAACAGCTTCAGGACTACTTAGGCTGGCCCTAAGCTTGAGCCTGACCGTCACAGACATATGCTGACATTGACTTAGTGCTGTCTGTACCCTGGGCCTTGGGTGACACTAGCCAAGTATTAACTCACCAATTGCCCTGGTAAACTGGTTGTTAAGCTCCTTTTGCAGTGTAGAGTAGGTGATCAGAGAGGTTTAGTAACTGACTTGAAGTCACACAGCAGGGAAAGTCAAGCCAGGCTGCTGGGCTCTAAGGTTCTTATCTCTTCCCTTCCGTTCCTTTCCCTTCCCTTCCCTTCCCTTCCCTTCCCTTCCCTTCCCCTCCCCTCCCCTCCTCCCTTCTCTCTTTCTGTCTCTCTCTCTCTCTCCACGTGGGGAATAGTTCCAAGCTAGTGGAAACTGTGGCCAATGCTGAACAGGATGGGCATGTAGGTTCCAAGCTTGCTTTGGTCCTGGCTAAGAGCTCCTCTTCCTCAGCCCTGTTTCCTCTTTGTCCCCCTGCCTCAGGGCAAGGAGGCTGCCACTATCTGTGAAGATGCAGCCCCCACCACTGCAGGCCTGGCCCACCCAGTGCACCCCACACTTACTATGCAGTAGGATACAGAAGTGCCCCAAATCAGGCGACTTTCCCAAACCCATGAGTATCCAGGCCTAGAACTTGTGTCTGCCCAGCACCCATGCAGCTCCCTATAGAGTGGGGACAGTCCCTGCCCTCCTGCAGGCCTGCGCCTGGGTCCCAGTCTACTCATGCCCTGGAGGAGGCTCCGGTCCAGGAGGTCTCATCCTCATCCAGGGACACACAGGCCTGAGATGGCTTTCTTCTGCACACCTGGGACCTGGGCTAGCTTCCAGGGCCTCCCGCTCTGGCTGCTGGAGGCCAGGCTGGAGTTGGTGCCAGGGCACAGGCTTGTTACCATTGCTCAGCCAGAGGGTCAGAACTGGGGGGCCTGGCTGGGGGGGGGCAACTTTCTTTCCAGAAGCAGAGGAAAGAGCCAGATGTATGTTCAATACCTACTGGGTTCCAGCCTTGTCACGGTACTGCTTTGCAAAGCAAATGTTCTTGCTTATACTCTGCAGAGGGGGAAATGAAACTCCCCGGGGTGACCCTGACTCCTTGAGGTCACCTAGCTAGTGGGGGCCAAGAGCAGTGGCAGATTCCCCTGACCTGGAGCCCAGACCCCTCTGGAGGAGCCCTGAGCAGCCTGCAGGCCCCTGGGGGAGGCTGGCTCCCACCCCGGCAGGCTGCCTCCTTCTCCCTCCTTCCTGCCTGACAGAATTAAGTGGTAAACGTTTCAAAGTCAACTGTCAAAAGAAAATGGTCGGAGGAAGGAAATGTGCAATTAGGAGCTTCGGAGTAATTTCCATCCATCGTGTGGTTTGAACTGCACGTAAACACTCAGGAAGAAGTGAGCTGGTCCCCTGCCCCCCCCCCCCCCACAGGTCCTGCCAGCTTGCTGGGCCCCAGTCTGGGTGGGTCCAGCAGAGGCCCCAGCAGGGAAGCCAGGGGCAGGCAGCTTCGGATGGGAGCTGCTGGGGGCTGTGGGAAGTTCCCAGTCCCCAGAGAAGCCTCTTCTAGCAGCATGTGCCGGCATTACAAAAAGGAAATATTAACCTTATAATTATAATTCTGTTTATTTAATTAAGTTATTAAACGGGCCTAGCCTCGGAGGAGAAAAAAAAAAGCCCTATAGTTTCATTCTAATTGTTTCTCCCAGGATGTAATTAGAGTCTCATAGAAGGAACTGGAGCCAGAAGGAGTGGGTCCTGCCAGACCCAGGGTCCTGGGCTGGTGCATGGGTTTGGGGAAGGCAGCCTGGACCCTGATGACAGGCTGAAGACTGGGCTATGGGAGTGTGGCCTCTAGGAAGGGTGACGCCGGGCTGGCTACAGCCTTGTGCCTGGTCCACACTCAGGAGTAGTCACGGAATTGTCTCCTGATGGCATAGGACCTGACAAGCCAGGCTCCAACTTCCTCAGCTGCCCTGGGGGCCATCGTCCTGCCCCGGCCTTCCTGGAGGTGGACAATGACATCCGTCCTGGCTGTGGGTGGCTATGCTAGGCTGCTTATCTCAGAATCTGACCTTCTCCTCTCCTGTCGGTCTCTGCCTAAGTCGCTGATGGCTGACCCCTGGGGTGGTGCTAGCAGAGGCCACCAGTCCCCGAACTCTAGCAAAGTTCCTAAAAGGTATGTTTCCTGAGGGAGAGGAACATCCAGGTGCTGGAGGACTTCAGCAGGTGAAAGACCTTGCTCCAGCTGACTCAGGGGTGGACCCCAAGGCTAGGCCCAGGGGAGCTTCTGCTGAGGGGCGGGTGGGGAGGCACTGGCCCAGAGTGGCTTCAGATCCGGTTTTGGCCCCTGAGCTGACAGCTGCCTGCAGGCTCCATGCAGAACCTCCTGTCAGACGGGAAGTGCCTCGTTCCAGCTGGCACTGCCTTATCGAACAGGCCAGGCTTTGTAAGCGTGGACAGCTGCAGCGGGTGACAGCACTGGCTCTGGGCAGGGGCCGCGGCGGTTGGGGGCCCTGGGTTTGGGAGGCTGAGTGGGGGATGCCAAAGTCAGCAGCATCTGCAAACGGAAGTGGGGAAAAGGACCATGGAGTTTGGCTCAGTGGAGACTCCCAGAGAGCTGAGCCCCTCAGGTGGGATGATGGGAGTGGCGGCTCATTAGAGACGGACCACGAAGAAGACGGGGAGATCCATGGGGGTGGTAGAGGGCTGTTCTTAGCCACCAGAATCTGGCGCATCCCCGGCACAGTGAGAAAGGCTATCTTTACAAGGACCACACTGGGACAGTGATGAAACCATCCTCTCGGTGATTAAGAAACCTAGTGAGTGTGGGGCCCTTCTATGTGCCACATACAGTCCATCATCTACCCAGCCATCAGCCTGTTCATCCCTCATCCAGTCCCTCCTGCATCTGTTTATTGGCCATCCACCCATCTCCAGCTACCCATCCATCCATCCATCCATCCATCTATCCAATGTCCATTCATTCATCCGTCTGTCCGTCCATCCATCTGTGCATCTGTCTGTCCATCCATCTATCCATCATCTGTACCAGGATTATACTAAGCCATCTCCTCTACTGAGTGGCTTGGAGATCCAGGAGCTAATCAAGCTGTTCCTGCCTTGGTGATATTCTAAGTGTGTGTGTATGAGAGGATAGAAGCAGACAGAAGACAACTACATTCTATGACAACTCTGGAGACTTCCATAGCTAGGTCGGTATAAGCCACATATTGGGGCCCCTGTGATTCATCCTAAGACTCAGTTTCTCACTAGAAAAGTGAGAGTAAGGTCATATAATGGTCAATTGACATGGTATTGGATGAGGCAAGGTACTCAGCATCTTGCCTGACCTAGACGGTGCTTGATAACTGTTATAGCTATTATCAACATCACCACCATCATTATTGTCTGTTTCGGGTGCAAGTGGGCAGTTTAGGAAAGCCTTCTCCAATGCAAGGACTTTGAGGCTAGGTGTTAAAGGATGAAGAAGAGTTCACTCAGTACCAGCTCTGCCCTTCCTTACTAGCAGGTCATGTTCACACTGCACACCTTCGTGATCCTGTATCAGACTTCTCACCCACCCCATCATCCCGATAGCCCCTTTCCTCAGAGGCTGGTCCTTGTCTCCCTCCTCCTGGAAGGCAGCCTGCTGCTCTAGACACTCTCTGGCCCCTTTCTCTAGCCTTGGCACTTAGAACACATTCACCTCAAGCCTGCAGAAATCTACCATGAGCATTGTAATCCATCCATGGACTCTTCCAGGTGGGACAGAGTCCTCCTAAATCCCCTTAGTAGCCTTAGTAGCCCAAGGGTATAGTTGAGTGGTCCTAGGGTTCTGTCTGGACTGTCTAGCAGGATGATGTGGCTCCTGCCTGTTGCAGCTCACAGTATAGGGACAGGGAACAGAAGGGGCTAGGAGGTCATCCAAGCCACACTCTATGTCCTGGTCAGATATGGGTCCTCAGTGCCCAGCCCTGAGCAGGTGCTCAGCAGACACATGGCAAGACGGGTGAATAGAGAAATGCATGGGATGATCGGGTGGTGGATAAGTGAGGAAGGCTGTGAAATATATGTAACCAAGTGGGCAGATGGGGGCTGGGGCTGGGTAAATGGCCAAGGGAATGATGGATGACTGAATAGAAGAGTGGGTGGTCGCATGGGCAATGCATGGATGGATGGATGGACGGGTGATGGATGGATGGACGGGTGATGGATGGATGGACGGGTGATGGATGGATGGACGGGTGATGGATGGATGGATGGGTGATAGATGATAAATGAATACAGAGGAAGTTCAACAACAGAATCTGGAACTTTGCAACTGTATAGATCAACTCAAATTACTTCCCTCAATCAGAGCTTCTTCATGTCTTTTTGCTCCAGAAACTATAATAGGCATCAGGGACAGCACTGGGAACAGGACACAGATCATGTCCTCATAGTGCCTGGAATGTAGTTGAGAAGTCAGAAAACATGGAAAAGCCTGACAAAATCCTTAGAGCACGATGACTCCTTGAAGGCATAGTGCAGTGACAAAGCCAGGACACTTTCCTAGGAGTGATGAGGGTAATGTCAGCTGGGACCTGAATGGTAAGAAGTATGCCATGCGCAGACCTGGAGAGGTCCTGGCCAGGAACAGCACTGGGCCTGCTCAGGAATTCTAAAAGGCCCACTGTGTACTTCGGGCAGAGTAAAGGAGCTTGTGGCTTAAGATGATGGGAGGGAAACAGGGCAGGGTCGCACAGGTCACTCAGTGCCTTGTGGCCATGGTGTAGACTGGAATTTGTTCTGAGTGGGATGGGAACCAAGGGAAGCTCTACAGCAGACACATAAGGGCCAGGTTAGGTTTCCAGAGGACTGAGCTGGTCCCTACATGAGCTATGCAGGCGGGCATAAGAGGAGAAGCAAAGAAGTGGCCAGAGGCAGGCCAGGTGAGAGGCCAGTGAGGAGTAGCCAGAGACGATAAACTTAGGGCACATAGGGAAGACAGAGAGCACGAGGCTGAGTCAGGGCTTGGCTGTTGGCTGGGGCTTGGTCTCAGCAACTGGAAGACATCAGAGACTCTGGAAAAAGCACAGTGACCAGGAGCTGGACACACACCCGACCCAGAACCTGGAAGGCCAGCACATAGGTTCTGAGGTCAAAGACCTGGGTTGCCCCAGTACCCTCCGTGGTCACTTATGTATTCTGGATATCGGCATTCTCAGATGAGGACAGGGCTATCCACCTCCTTGGAATGTTCTGGTAATTCACACACCATGCCTGATTAGCACAGCGCACATACAGGGTGAGAACCCCAGTGTCCACTAATGGGGTTGACCCCCTGGTCCCAGCTGCCCCACTTTCTCCCATGTCCCATCAGGCCCCACCACTGAGGTTGCCAGTAGCAGCTCCTCTTCTCAGATTCCACAGCCTTGGGGGATACGGGGCCCTGGTGGTACCAACACCCAGCAAGATCACAGGCAAGAGTAGGAGGGAGCAAGGACCTTATCTGCATGGCCTCCAGCAGGGGCCCTGTTCACAGCAAGTTTCCCAAGGCAGCTCTAATTGGCAGAGAACGTTTCAAGGGCCCCCTTCTGCTCCTCTGGGAGCCGTAATTAGTAGCTGGAGTTCTGAATGGCAAGGTTAGCTAAGGCTCAGCTTGGGCGGCAGATCGCTCTGAGAGATGAACTGGAGGGGAGGCTTTCTTCCCTCACAGAGTACCTGCCATGCACAAGCAGGGTGTATTTCAACTCCTGCAGCAGGTGAAGTCCATGGTTTGCTAGCTCCAAGGCAGAGCTCAGTGTGGTGGAAAGGCCGTGCAGGGGAAAGCTGCCCGTGTCATGGCACCTTGGGTTCGGACAGTGAAGGCAGGAGCCAGGGGGGGAAACACACCATCCGGGTCACACCCGTTGTGCCCCTCAAAATCTGCTTCTTCCAGCCAGGCCCCGCCTCCTAATAGCAAGTCCACTATGAACTCCTCCATGGACTAATCCTTCAATGAATACCGCATCCAAAATATCCGATCACTTTCCCAACATATGAGGTTTTGACGGTCCCCCAAGCCCAGAAGAGCTGAGCACTTCGTTGTACTGTTTTGGGCTGCTTGTTTCATTGGGGAGTGAGGACATCAGCTGGAGTGTGGCCCACACGTTCCTTCTGTCCGGAGTGAGTGCACGCTCTCATCTCCACGCTGATGATTTTCAATGCTCCGTCTCTGGTTCCTCAGTTCCCTCCTGCGTTTCAGACCCAGATCTTCCACGGTGTGTGTTAGCGTCTCGGCAGGGCTTATCCTACAGGCATCCTGTAAACAGTCTAGTATGTTTTGAACATATTGGAATTCTTCATTTCAGTTTCTTTCTGTTCTGGAATTTCCCTTTAGTTCTCTATCATAATTTGCACTTCTCTACCTGTATTTTTTAAAAATCTGTTCCCTTATGAAGACCATATTTTCCATTAATTCTTCAAGAATAGTTTTCTTTAAGTTTTAAAAATATACTTTTCAAGGCTGTGCAGGCTTGGTTTCTACTGAGTGCTTTTTCTCACCTCTTGACAATGAGTCACATTTTCTTGTTTGTCTGTGTGTGTGTGATAATTGTCGATTATGTATTTGATGTCATGGATGATACATCATAGATTGGATGGATGATATGTCTAGATTCTGATCTCATCCCCTGGAAGCAGTTGACTTTTGTTCCAGGGGACTACTTGTCTTGATATTTGGTATTGGTGACAGTAGATACGTGGAGAGTAGGTACCTCCTGATTTCTCTAACTTAGTGAGAATCAAGCTCCAAACTACAAATCCTGTTGAGCTTTGGGTTTAGGTTAGGGAAGGTCTCTGATCACTTTTACTCTAAGGTGTGGTCTTTATTAAGTAATGATTCTTTATGAGGATGAAGCCAGGTGCCCATGAAGTCTCTTGACGCAGGTTGGTGAGAACTTCCAGGCGCCCTGGGCTGCGTGGCATCTCCAGCGTGGTCACCTCATGGCCTCCCGGTGGGTGCTGTCTGCTAAGTGATCCCCACATGGCCTTCCAGACTCTCCCCTCCAGCTCGCTTTTCTCCTCGAGGGTGTGCGAGAAGGTACATCAGCAACCTCCTGCTCTGGTCTCTGGCCCTTCAGTTCTGTGGTGCCACTGTGTCCTACTTGATCCCAGCTTCCTGCTCTGCAACTGGGAAACTGTCCCCAAGTCCAAATCCAGGGAGGTCCCTGGGCTCACCTCAACTATGTCTTCTCCCAAGGGCTGCAGCCTTGCCCTATTTATGCCATAGTCTGGCCCTATAACTTCTGTCCACTTTCATGACTATTTATAGCAGAGGGACCAGTCCAGTCCCAACTACTGGGCCATGACCAGAAGTGACAGATTTGCTATCTTACCCTAATCTTCCTCTCCCACACTCTTCTCTGGTACCTTTACTAGGAATCACTTGTTGATCCAAAGCAGAGAATCGGGGGGCCATCTTTGCTGCCACCCTTCCTGGTGACTCGCTTGATGTCCACCAGCATACTGGGGTCTGCCCCTGCTCCCCTCCCTCAGTCCACTCCAGCAGCTCTCTGGCTGCCCACCTTCTTTTGTTCTGCCCCACTTGTGTCTCTCCTCTACCCAGCAGAAGGGGACTTTTCCAGACTGTATCCCTGACCCTGGTGCTGTTTGGAACAGACTCTAAAGCTAACCTTTTGTCCGACAAAATTGATGAGATCTGCCCCTCCCAGTCCCAGTGCCCACCCACTTCCCCTCCTGCACATTCTTGTCACACGGGTGTTGTCACGTGGTCAGCAGCATCTCCGTGGTGGCAGGTTACTATGGTTTTGGGGTGCTTGGGATGACCGCCCCTAGAAATCCTGTCCAGCATTCCTCCAAGCCTTAGCTCACTGTCGCCTCCTCTGGGTGATTCCCCAGGCCTGAGAGGGACGCTCCTCCACCTGAAAAACCCAGGCCCAGCCTTCATCCACCATGGCCACTCTGAGCACCTTCAAAGCAGGAAGTTGGACTGCTTCATCCTGTCTTCCCAGAGCTTGGTCTCCAGGATATGCCTCCTACCGTTCGATGAAGGCATTGGGCGCTGCGACACTGGGGACTTCCTGGCAGGACTACGATCCCACAGAAGGAAAGAATGTTCCCGTGGGTGACCACCATCCGTAGTGATTCTGGGACTTTGGCTAGTCTCTCCCAGAGAAATGACACTGAGGATGTTTTGTGGGACCACCGGACACACCAAGGATGGGGGTGTGTGAGCATCCAGGGCTGAGTGTGCAAGGCTTGCTGGACAGTGCCCCTGGGGTGGGCTGCCACCACCCATGGAGCCTGGACCTGCCGGGAAGCCTGAGATGACTCTGCTGCTCTGCTCCTCCCGCCGCCCAACTTCACACCTCATCTCTCCTCCAAGGTCCCCTATGTTCTGTGGGAACTCCAGGAGACAGCTCTACATCCAGGGGCATCTGCTCTGGCCTCAAGCCCATCACTGGATCCCCAAGCGAAGGACGCTCCTCCCTCTCACCAACTTCCCACTCCTAGCAGAGTCCATATGCCTGAGCCAGATGCTGACTGGGTGGGGGGGGGCATGCCCTGTATCCTGCAGGGGACAGGGTGCCCTCCTCCCAGCAGAGAGTGCTGGGGCTGAGTCCTCCAGCAGTGCTGGGCAGAATCTTTATGATGGCTCTGATATGGCCTTGCCTCCCAACACCAACACAAGTGAGACCTGGGTCAGCTGCAACAGGTGGGGGTGGGGGCTTGGGGAGATGGAAAGTACCTGAGAGTAACGAAGAGGGGAGGAGACCCCAGGGTGGCCTGGGAGTCAAAAAGCAGAAGACAGCAGTCCAGAGACCAGCTCCCTGTGGCCCCACAAATGGTGACCAGAGTGTGCGTCCCTAGTTGTACTGCCTGCTTCCTGAGGCCGAGTGAGCAGATCCTCAGAGTATAAGCTTCGTCAGATCCCAAAGAATGTCAGCCTCAGTGACTCACGTGTGTTTGTCCCAAAACACCACTGTGGGCCTTTGAGATCAGCTCAGCCACCTCTGAATGACATTTCAATGCTGTGAGCAGGTTCCTGGGTCCCAGCCACAAAGAGGCTGAGTCCAAGCCTGGCCTCCAGGAAAGCAGCCACACTTGGAAAGTGATTCAGCCCACTGCTCCTTCTCAGCTCATGGACTCTGTCTCCAGGGAAGAATGGCTGCTCCATGCATGCTGAGCTGCCTGGCAGATGAAGACAGTGATGTTTTGGTTGTTGCTATGGTGATGGTGTGGCGGTGGTGGTGGTGAGCCTAGGGGTTGTTTTCAATGGTAAGGGTCATGGGGAAGGTGTGGTAGTGTTGGGGTGGTGTAGTGATGGATGTGGGGTGGTGCTGGGGGTGGGGATGAAGCTAACAACGGTGGTGATATGGTGGAGAGGGTAAGGGTGATGGTGTTTTGCCAGTGATCATGGTGAGGAGGTGGTGGCGCCGGAAGCAGTGCTGGTGGCGGTGCTAGTGTGGCTGGACATTGGTGGTAGTGGTCATGACAGGTCCCTGTGATGAGGAGGTGGTGGGACAGTGACGAGGAGACTGATGATGGTGACGATGGCGCTGTGGCTTGATGTCATAGTCATGGGGTACTGGTGGTGAGATATGGATGGTGGGGTGCTGGTTGTGGTGGCGAATGATGGTGGCAAATGTTGGTAAAGGAGATGGTAGTGGTTAAAGATTAGTGGTGGTGGTGGTGGCAGTGGCAAAGAATGTTGAGGGCGGTAAAATGTGGTTGGGGGGACATATGTGGAAGGTGGTGGCAGCTGTTCCGGGGGTGGTAATACCTCAACGTTTGAACTTGAGCTCAGGGCAGCAAGGAAGGGTTGGGGACAGAGGCTCTAACAGTAGGTCCCCCTTCTGCTTTTATTGTCTGGTGCCCTGTGTGCCTTGCTCTCTCGGGACTTGGCTCCTTATCTCTGAGGGAGGTTGCTGTCTCTCTTCCTGGACATCATGAAGATCTGAGTGATTGGGCTGGATGAAGCGATGATCAGTCTTAGAAGCTGCAGATCTTTGAGGCTGGCAGGCAGCGGCTACTCTTGTGGACTGTGGCATGTGGGACTTTCTGAGGAGTGGCATTAGCTTCCCTTCTGAGGAACCTTGTGCCATTTCCCTTCTTCTCGGTGTGGTTTGGAGGGAACTGGCAACCCCAGGGCTTTCTTTCTTGGTCACAGGGATAGGCATGTGACTTGAGCTTGGGCAGCAGAGTTCTCCTAAGGACTTTGCTGCTGGGCCAGCAGAGGGCGCTGTCACTTGGCTCAAGAGTTCACAGCCTCCCAAGGTTGCCCGCTGTCATTTCTCTTAACCTAGACAGGTACCTTCTGCAGTGGAAGGTCCAAGGGTAAGGAGGGGAGAGGGAAGAAGAATTGAACGAACATAGGGAGAAAGAGGAAGACAAAGAGAAAGTTGTGGTGGCCGAGAAACCCCCAGGGGCTTCGTGTAAGCACCTGGATCCATCTGTGCCTGAAGACAGCACAATCTACTCCCAAATTTCCAGGTTACAAGGGCCATAGCATAACTTCAGGGAGAGAGTCTGGCTTCAGTGCTTTACAAGCTGGAGTCCTCGCCCACATCTCAGACCTCCTGAGCTCCTAGAGTCCTAGAACCTTCCCAAGAATGCAGAATTGATGACAAGGCTGACTTCCAAGTTTAGGGGCAAAAGGCTCTTGTCTTGCCAGACCCAAATTTCGTTCCTTTGGCCCCTTCCTTCCAGGGGACACATTGGGAGTGACCCAGCACCCACGTCTAATTGTCAGGGGTCAGAAGTTAAGATCAACTACTCTCCCCTGACCCCCAGTGGCCCCTTTAGTGGGAAACATTTTGTGGTAAGCAAGTGTTTAACACTATGGCTGCATCCATAAATCCCATGACATCCATTCTAAATAATACCAGTAACACACCAAAAGGAGAAAGCAAGCTAAAAGGTCACCCGCCAGCCACCTCTGCAGCTAGAGAGACCCTGGAAGACCCCACAGACCCTCTTCCACTGGCTGCAAATCTTCTGTTTCTGTCCAGAAAGGCAGTGACCCACAACTCCCACGCTGGTTGTACTCAGGAACTCGCACATCCTGGAGTCTTCAGGATCTGGACATAGCTCCTGTAGGAGTGTGTCCTGCAAACCTAACCGTTCTGGACCCAGCGAAACTGATGTACACTTTTGTCAACTTTTTAGGACTTTAAATGTCACTGCCACAGACCTTGTGTGTTCAGGTCCCCATGTGTCTGATCCTTCCTGGGACCTGAATGCTGCAGAGAGGGAGGGTGAGTCTGAGGTGATGTGTTAGTGGAAGGAATCTGCTTTGTGCTGCAGTCCCTGAGCTGTCAAGGCCCGCAGGACAGCAGAGTGGTGACGAGTTCCACACTCCTGACAACACTGAGTTTCATTTATTTGACAGAAATTGGAAAGGTGAGGAAGAGATAGAGGAACGTGTGGCATAGTGTGGTGGCTTCATGAGGGCCAGCCTTTCCAGGGTCCCTGCGACTTTTCTGGTCCATTCTATCACGGAACGTCTTCTGTTGTGGGAGTCTCCTTTGCACGGACAATCCCAGACAGCTAGCTGGTCATTTACTTCTACCTTCTGGGAGATCCATCTTCCAGGCCTGGTGGTACTGCAGGTATGTTCTGTGCCTGTCTCTGGTACAGTGGGTGCCAGGCTTTCTCCTACGCTGGCTTCTGGGAAAGCATGTGCTGAGAAGTGGCCAGGCCAAGTGCCCACAGGCGTGGCCTCTGGTGACCACAGGCTGGTGGTGTACACTGACCCAGCTTGCTGGAGTCTGGAAACTCAAGAGCGGCTATGCCCACTCTCAGGAGCACGCTCTGCCTTGCTCACCTGGGAAGGCCACTGGAGGGCTATAAACCTGCTATGAGATGCTGGAGACCCCCTACCCCCACCCCTACAGAAGAGGAAAGTGAGGCGTAGGGGAGTGGGCGGGGGCTGTGCCCAGAGTCACGTAGCTCTCAGTGGCTGAGCTGGGGCTAGAATCTGGGTCGCCCAACTCGAAATGGGCCACTCCCTCTGCTCTGTGCCCATGGACAGAGTGTGCTGCTTTAGCAAAGCCACCTGGGACAGGATTTTGGGGTAAGTACCACCACGTCCTGTGGCCACACGGCCTGTGGCTTCTTACTGAGAGCCAGGGTGTCTGAGGTCCTGAGAGCCAGAGCCCAAGGTGCAGGTTGGCTCAGGGACAGGCGTGGCTGTCCTGGCTCCAAGGAGGTTGGGAATGAGCTCTGTGGCCTCTGTCCTCTATCCATCTCTGTTTGTCCCTGTAGCTCAATGAGAAGAACAGGAGTGAGAAGTGCCACACCCAGCCACTAGGAGAGAGGCTGGAGCTGTGATCCAGGGATTACAGGGTCCCTGTGCCAGTACCACAGCTCCCAGGTGCTAGGCTCCTGAGCTGGACCTGGATATTACCCAGGTGCCACAGCCCGCCTTTGCTGCTGTCCTCACTACATTTTCAATTCTTGTTGGCCTGCTCCGCCCACCCTGAGGGCAGGGCTGGCGTGGCATGTGGTGTCCAGGAACCAAACTGGGGTCCCCTGAGCCCGCCTAAGCTTGCCTAAACAGGCACTTTAGACCACTGAGCTATACCACTGGACCCCATGTTTTCAATTTTTAAATGCCTCTGTGGAGGTGCAGTTGACATACAGTAAATGGCCCCTATTTGAAGAGTACAAGTTGATATTCTAATATACACATGCATGCATGCAAGTATTATCACCACCCAGAATAACTCTCCAAGCTTCTCCGTCCCTTCCTACACTGCCTTCCCCAGGCAAATGCTGAGTCTATTGCTGTCACTGGATTACTTGCCTTTTCTAGACTTGCATGTAAGTAGGACACACACAGTACTCAAACCTCTCAGGACCCAGGCTTCCATCTCTCCTGGATGAGTTATATGCTTTCTAAAGTTGACCTTGATCAGACTGAGGAAGGTTTTTTCTATCCCTAGTTTATAAGATCGTTTTTTAAAAAAATCAGCGATAGATGTTGGAATTGGACAAATTCTTTTTATGAATCTATGATCACATGTGGGATCTTTTTTTCCTGCTAATATTGTGTATGAATTTTTTTGCCTTTAAATATTAAAGCAACTTTAGACTTCCAGAATAAATTACACTTAGCCACATGCATTGCCATTTAAAAATATTGCTGGACTTGTTAAAATTTGGTTTAGAATTTTGGCATCTACTTCATGAAGAATTTTCATCTGTAGCTTTCTTTTCTTGATACTATGATGGTGCTGGTCTTGTAGAGTAAGTTGGAACTTTGCCTCTTCCCACATTTTCTAAGACATTTTGTGTAGAATTATTATTATTATTGTTATCATCAACATCATCATCATTTGTCTGTTCAGTGTTCAGCAGAATCTCTGTTGTGAGAACATCTAAACCTAGAGCATTCTTTGTGGGACAATGTAAGATTTCCTTACAAGGGCATGGCGACTTAGGGTTCTCTATTTCTTCTGGAGTGAGATTTGCTGTGCGTGTCTTTCAAGAAATTTGACCTTTACATCTAAATTGTCAAACCTCTTGAGGTAAAAGTTATGAGAATCCTTTTAGGAGGTATACAATCCACAGTGTTATTATTTCTTATACTAGTCTCATTCCTTATATTAGGTATTTCTGTCTCCGTTTTTCTTGTCTATGGTCAGTAGGACATGACACTTATACATGTTATGTTAATTTGCTTAACTAACTTTTCATTGATTCTCTCTAGGGCTTTTCTATTTTCTATTGTAGTGTTTTCTGCTCCAATCCTAATTACTTTTCTTTTCTTTTCTCTTTTTTTTTTTTTTTGGTTAGACTTGTTTCTCTTTCTTGTTTTTTCTTTCTTTACCTCCTTAGGGTAGGAGCTGGGGGCTTTGTTGCTATAGATTTCCCTCAGAGTATTGTCTTGATAAAATTCCTCAAACCTTGACAGGTTGTGCTTTTCTTTTTGTAACATTCAAAATACTTTCTGATTGCCATTTTCTCAGGCACCTGAACTCCTCATGCGGTAGCCATTGAGCCTGAGACCTGGACCCCACTTTACCTCACCTCTCAGTGTCTGCCAATGGCCTTCCTTTAGAGTGAGTTGTGAGGAACTCTGCCATGCGCCATGCATTCTGGGAGCTGGAGAGCCCCACGCCACTGAGACAAGACGAACTGTTGGATGAGTGTAATCCTTTCCGACAGCAGCTGTAACAAATCAGCAGCCACAGAGTGGCTGAAAACAGCCCACATTTATTCTCTCACCCTGCTCTTGGGGCTTCCATCAAGCACATGAACCATCAACCCCCTAGGCTGGCAGCTGCTGAAATGCAGAGGTGGTTTGTCACCATGGCAAGATTACCAGAGAATGTGGCTTCTACCATGAAGTGCGTGACTGTGTTGTGGTGGCCACCGGCTTCCCCGAGGTTGTTCTCTCCACCTGCACCCCTGAGCCAATGCTGGCTGGCCTCTACGTAGGGTGGGGGTGGTAGCATTTGGACCCTCCAACTTAGCAGTGTGTTAGGTACCTAGGTTGGAGCAGAGTGCAGGTGTCTGGGGCCTTTTGAAAAAAAAAAAAAACTACATAGAGATACAATTTACACTCAGTAAATTGTACACCTTTTAAGTGTAATCATATAATCATATTCTCTGGCTTAAGAGTATGATTCACATTGGCCAACGCATGCCACTGGGCGGCCATGACTTCTACCGAGATAACGAATACTTCCAGAAAGCTCTGTCCTGCTCGTTGCACTCAGCCAGCTGGCCCCATCTATAGGAAGCCTGTGTGCATCCCATGGCTGCGGCAGTTACTGCTGCAGGAGGCTGTGCCAGTGGAATGCTGCACACCACTTGGCCTCTTCCTCCTGCCCAGGAAAGCAGGGACACTGCAGGAGCCTGAGTGTTTCTCAACCCTGTTCTTGTTATTGCAAAGATATACTTGATGTTGCTCCACTTATCCATTGATAAGTAGTGAGTTCTTTCCCAGTTCCTACTGTATGAACATTTGTGTATAAGCCTTTCATGGGCAGAAGTGACGTCTTTTGGGAAGATACCAGGAGTGGGTTTTTAGTAAACTTCATAAGCAATGACCGAAGTATTCCTGTACAATTCCTCCTGGGCTGCCCTCCCCCAGTGCATGTGCTGCTCCTTGCTGGCACTTAGTACTGTCTAACATTAGGGTGAACCTCCTTTCTATCTGGGCAGTACTCTCTCACTGGGGTTTTAAATTGTGTTTCTGGATATGGTCATTAGTTGTGATCGTCAACTTGACAGCATCAAAAAGTGCTGCTAAAGCTGAGTGTGATGAGTGAATGCCTATAATCTCAGCACTCTGGGAGGCTGAGACAGGAGGATCACAAGTTTGAGCCCAGCCTGGACAACTTAACAATTTAGAGCGACCATAGCTCTAAAAATTGAGGGATAGGCATGGTGCTCAGGGCAAAGGCCCTGGTTGAGAGAAAGAGAGAAAGAAGAGAGGAAGGAAGGAAGTCAGGTGCCAGGCTTTCTAGATTAGTGAAGACCACCAGCCCACCTCTGGACATGTCTGTGGGGTGGTTCCAGGGATGACCAACGTGTAGGCCAGCACACTGAGGGAAGACTGGACCTGGGTGGACATGGGTGGCACCATGCATGCAATAGTCTTGCGCCCTGGATAAAACAGAAGAGGAGGGAGGAAGGAGTCATCCAGAGTCTGGAAAGCTCAGTTTGCTCGAGCAGGTGCATCCTCAGGCCACTGCCTTCTCTGTGGTCATGACCTCCCAGTGCAGACTCACTGCAAAGCTCTCCAGAGAAGAATGGTCGCGGTGAGTCCGCACTGGGTTCTGCTCCTGTTGTGCAGCTCTTTTGGCCACCTGATGGCCCCAACAGGCTGACTACAGGAGCAGGACTTCCGCAGTTCCCAAGCAGGCACCCCAACAGAGGTCCCCAAAGATGCAAGGCCTAGAGAAGGTGTTGCACTGTCCCAGGCCTGAGGGCCGCTGTCTGCTCTGCTCCTCTTCCTCCCTCCCTGGCCAAGTCTACTCAAGCGGGACTCCTGCGAGGAGGACTGGTCAGGAAGTGACCTGGGGCAGGTGAGGTAGGTGGCAGGGCAGTAAGGACAGGGAATTGGAAAACCAGAAGGGAACCATTTTAAGCAGGGAAATTGGCCTCGCATACAAGGAGCTGGAGGGCACTTGGCTCGGTCAAGAGGGGCTGCTGGCCCCCCTATGGTCTTTGCACCCTCTATCACCCTGCCCAGGCTTGCCCACGCTCTGGCTGCTAGGGACCAAGAGCTTGTGTCCATTTCCCCCAGTTCCCATCATGATGATGTTTGGGGTTTCGGGGTGATTAGCTCATGAATGTGGGGCCTTTCTGCATGAAATTTGTGTCCTTCCCAGGAAGTTCTCTTTCTCTTTCTCTGTCACTGTGTCTCTCTATTTCTCTGTCTCTCTCTGTCTCTGTCTCCCTCTCTCCCTCTCTCTCTGTCTCTCTCCCCCTCTCTGTCTTTGTCTCTCTCTCTCCCTCTCTCTGTCTCTATCTCTGTCTCTGTCTCTCTCTGTCTCTCTGTCTTTCTCTCTCTCCCTCTGACACAGGAAGGAAGTGTCTGTCCCAGCTGGGAGGAGGCCCTCTCCAGATCTGGCCATGCCAGACCAGACCTCCTGCCCTGTGGTGTCATGAGCAGCGTTCTTTTAAGGTTCTTTTTTTTTTTTTTTTTTTTGGTGGTACCAGGGATCAAACCCTGGCCCCTATACTTACCAAAGCAAGTGCTTAGTCCACTGAGCTATATCACTGGCCCTAATGAGCAACACATTCTGTTGTTGCTGTATCCCAATCTAATATCCTCTGGGCCATAGCCCAGGCTGACTGTGACAGAGTGCCTGGTGTCATCAGTCAAGCGTGGCCATGCAGCAGGAGACCCGGAGTAGCTGCTGTGCACTGCAGACCAGAGCTCTAGTGTGCTGGGGTCAGAACCCTCCTGGCGACGACTCCAGCCTTCACCCATGACACAGCTTCCCGCTGTCCGCAGCACCCTGAGAGAGGGGCTGCTTCTGAGGTTGGGCAGTGAGGGCCAGGTGGGCTATGCAGGGATGTGTCCAGCACAAGGCCAGCTCTCAATGTCCAGGTTACTGAGCGGGGAACAGCACCCGTGGCCCAGGGGTCACACTCAAGTATCCCAGCCCTCACTATCCCAGGAAGGGGGACAAGTGGGACGCTGACAATGGCAGTTTCCCGGGGCTCTGTATCTGGCCAGCAGCCAGATGTCCTGCTTCCCCTGTCCGCACGGCTCAGAATCCAGGGCTTGGGGCCTCTGATCACACAGGCTGGGGCTGGTGGGGCCCTGCCCCCCAGGAGGGGCCAAGCAAGGGTAGATGGGCTAAGGCTGTAGGAGGGCCCAGGAAGCTGAGCCCGCCTCAGGACCCCAGGAATGCAGGCCCCACTGCCGGCAGTGGCCTCTCGCCAGCGTCGCTGCACAGAGCAAGCTTGTGATCTGTTTCCAGCCCAGGAAGGCGCAAACAGCAATTTCCGGCTCCCTGAAGGGCCTCCTCACCCCAAGCTGCTCAGCCAAAGCCAAGGCTAAGCAGCACGGTCCCTGAGTAGGAGTGCAGCGAGCACTAAGACCTCGGGGAGCAGAGCAGCAGGTGTCTCATTCATGCCTTCGCTCCCTCTTTCCTCTGCACCCCATCAGCAAACACTCAGAGCACCGGCCAGGCCCTCCCTGGAGCCTGTATCGGCACGGGGTCTGCAGGGGAAGCCTGGGTGGTCAGCTGAACCTCCACAGCTCCTGCTGAAGCTGTATATCCAGGGCATCTTCTCCGTGGGGCCTTCTGATCTGGGCTGGAGGGCTCCCAAAATGCTTCTTGGTGAAAGATCAAGTTGAAAAGTGGTAGAAGAAGGGCTGGCGAGATAGCTCAGGGGACTCAGTGTCTGCTTAGGCAAGTGCAGGGACTCGGGTTTGATCACTGGCACCACATGCCACGCTAGGCCCATCCCCAGGTGCACTGCGCCAGCCACCGAGACTGGGTGTGTTGATGCATGCCTATAATTCCAGAGCTGGGGAGGCTGAAAATAGGAGGATCACTGCAAGTCCAAGCTGCGTAGTGAGGCCCCGTAATCACTGAGGAAGGCAAAGGAAGCTCCAGAAGGAGGGATTGAATCATTTTCCTCTCTTCAGGTGAGGCCATTAGAGTGGGCCCTGACCTAGACGGGCAGTCTCCTGATAGGAGGAGAGGATCAGATCAGGGACACCCACAAAGGTCTGTGGATGACACTGGGTCATGATGCCATCTGTGAACAGGAGAAAGGCCAGTGGGTGACATCTGGGTCTGGGACTTCAGCTTCTAGGAGGCAGGACAGTGACTGTCTGCTGCTGATGCTCCTGGTTGTGGTGCTTTTCAGGGTTGTCCCTAATTGGTGAATACCACAGGGTTCTAAATATTCACACAAGCAGGGGCTGGGGTGCAGAACAGGGTGCTCCAGGGGTTGAAGGCAGTCAGTGAGGGAGGGGCCCAGCTTCCAGATGAGGAGGGACCAAAAGGGTCATTTGTGGGAGCAGCAGAGCAAGAGCTAGGGGAGTAAGGGTCACACGATCAGGTAAGACAACTTATAGGAAATTTAAGTATACCGCTCAGTAAATTTGTTGTTTGATTTTAGCGAAGTGTTAGGGGAGCAGAGGAGACCATGGGCCCAGTTAAGGTCATAAACATATCCATGGCCCCCACTGCGGTGTTCTCTCTCCCGACCACCTGCCTCTCCAACCCTGTCACCAGGAAACCCTCACTCAGGTTTCTTTCACAATACATCAGTTTGCGCTTCCTATAATTTGGTATTACTAGAATCCATCTTATGTTCTCTTTTGCTTTGGCTACACACACGGTATAGCCTGTCTCGGTTCCTTTCCTTTTCACTGTCTAGGAGGGTGAGTGGTTCGCATTCAGACACACCCCAGTTTGCATGTCATGCACTGATTGGCAGTAGAGCTGGTGCCAGGCTGGGGACATTGCAAAGGAAGCTGTTCTAGTCGTTTATGCACACCCCTCTGTGTGGACAGACTTCCCATTTCCTGTAGTGAAATCTTGGGAGTGCAAGTTTGGGGTGGCATGAGAGGTGTGTGTTCCATCTTGACAGGCCTGCCAGCGTTCACTAAAATGGTTGTGCATTTCTAATACCCTCCTAGGAGGCGTGTAGGTCACAGCTGCTTTCTATCCATGCCAAGCCCCGGGAGGTGTCACCTATCCAGCCGTGGCTCTCCTCGCAGTGAGGGTGGGGACCTCCCTGCAGCTTCAGCTCACATTCCCCTGGTGGCTGATGAAGCTGACAGCTCTCTCATACATACCTGCCCTGCGAGACCACTTACGCAGGCCTTTTGCTCATTTTGTGGGCCTGTCTTCACTTGTTAAGTTAGTTGTACACTTCTGCACTCTGGATATGGGTCCTTGATCCGATACAGCTCAATTATTTCCGCTTGAACCTTTACCTCCTTACTTTCTTCTTGATGTCTTTCATAGAACAAAAGTCTTTAATTTTGGTGAGATCAATGAATTGGTTTTGTGTTGTTGTTGTTTATTTGTTTGTTTCTTTTTTAGGGTATTAGAAACACAAAGCACACCCTCAGAACCTGAGGGCCAGTGATTTCAGTAAGGCCACAGGAAGGCCTGGCCTTCCCTGAGGTCACAGGTCCTTCCTTCTCTGTTTTTGTCCAGGAGTCTTTTAGCTTCAAATGGGAGCAACTGATGTCCATTATTCCTTCCATTTGGTTGAGTTAGCTAATTTATTTTCTCTTTAATCTAGTTAATCTGGGCCATTTTGGGAAAAGATTTGTGCTTTCCTGCCAATGAATTGCAAAAGCTCCTTTATGAAAATTCGATGGGCCCAATGTGTGGGGGTCCGTTCTTGACTCTGCCCTGTCCCAATGGTCTGTATGTCTGTCCCCACACCATTACCGGCCTGCGTCACTTCCTGCAGCTTCCCAAGCATGTCCTGAAATCAGGTCAGTCCTTCAACTCTGTTCTTCATTCCTTAAAAACTTTTGTCTCCTTTTTGGTCTCCCCACTTCCATGTAAATCAGCAGGTGAGCTTCTCTGTGCTTACTGTAATCATGTTGAATCGATAAGTTGGAGGGCAGTGCCTGTTTTCATTCTATCTTCTAATCTATGGACAAAATACAGCTCTTGGTTTATTTAATTCTTAAGCCCCTCTCAGCAGTGTTTCATAATTTCCAGTATCATCTCCTGGTTGTCTTGTGTTAGATTACTCCTCACTATTTAATGCATTTTTTTTTCTTTTGGTGCTACTCGAAATGAAATGGTGAAATTTTGTTTTTCATTTTCCAGCTATTTATTGTTATTTGTAGAAGAATATATGGCTGGGGAGATAGTGCCAGGGTCTAAGTGCCCGCCTGGCAGGTGCAAAGACACCTGGTTTCTATCCCTGGTACCGCATACCATGCCAGCCTCGGAACCCTGTGTGTGATAAGCCAGCCACTGAAATCAGGTGTGGCAGTGGTGCATGCCTGTAATCCTAGCACTGGGGAGGCTGAGACATGAGGATCACTATGGGTCTGAGCTGTGTAGGGAGACCGTGTGCCAAATAAATAAATAAATAAAAAATAAATAAGAATATAATTGATTTTGGTCAAGTAACTTTGCATCTTACGCATATCATTCAATTGATGGTCTTGTTCTAAGGGTTGCTTTATAGGTTTCCTGAGACTTTCTATGTTAATAATCATGCCCAGGGGCCCGGTGGGATGGCTCAGTGGTGTAAAGCGCGTGCTTGGGAAAGCTTGGGCAGCTTCGGGACAATGGTTCGATCCCCGGCACCACATGCTGTGCCAGCCCTGTCCTCGGGGTGGGCTGAGCCAGCCATAAAAATGAGTGAATAAACAAACAAAGGTTCTGAAACAAGAAAAGAAATAAATAAAATTAAAAATTCTTTAAAAAAAATAATCATGCCCAGTGTAAAGAAGAGCCAGGTGTGGTGGTGCATGCCTATAATCCCAGCACTTGAGGGGTTGAGACAGGAGAATCTCTGCAACTTTGAGGCCAGCCTGGGGGCTGCAAAAGTGAATACAAGGCCAGCCCAAACTGTATAGTGAGACCCTGTCTCAAACAAAACAAAACAAAAAATAAAACAAAAAAAAAAGTTTTACTCTTTGCTCTTGTTTTCAGTTTTTATTTCCCTTATATAGCATATCTTTTTTTCCTTCCTCTCTTCCTTCCTTTCTCCCTTCCTTCCTTCCTTCCTTCCTTCCTTCCTTCCTTCCTTCCTTCCTTCTGTCCTTCCTTTGCTTTCCCTCCTCCTCTAACTTTTCTTTTTTTTTTTCTAATGAGCAGGACATATTTATTGAGAGAAAGAAAGCTCCTGTCCGAGAGAGGAACAGGAGGGGGGTCCCGAGAGGGTGTCCCCCCTCCTTCCTCTAACTCTTGCCTGCTTCTCCCTCCCTCTTTTCTTCTTTTAGGTCTTTCTGCTGTGTCTGTGCTCATTAGAACTATACTGCCTAGGTGTGGGCACCTTTAACTTTTCTGAGATCCTAAAGGGGAAAGGTTTGGTAGTGCCATCGCTTTCACCTTGTCCAGAGTACAGAGTTGTGGTGGCATGGGATGAGCAGAAAGTTCTGGAAGGGGCTCACACAGGGTGGGCCAGGATCCCTCATGGATGTTTACATGTCTGTACATTCACAGGCTGCTGCTTTATCAGTCCAGGTTCTCCAGGGGACCGGAACCACTGGGTGGTACTGATGTACCTATACCAAGGTATCAGTCATGGGGCTGTGGTGGCTGAGTCCTGGGACCTGTGGTGACTCAAGAGTCCCGTGACCTGTCATCTGCAGGCTGGAAACCCTCAAAGGCTGTAGTGTGTCACAGTCCTGAGTACCAGAGAGTGATAATGTGGCCTCCAGACCAGCTAAGGCCTGAGGTCCTGGAGTTCCAAGGGTGAGAGGTCCATATCTGGTTCCTGCAGTTCAGGCTCAGCCTTGCTCCATACTTTTGTTCTGCTAGGGGCTAAGAAGAACTGGGTGGCCCCAACCTATGAGGGACAACCACATACGTACTGTGCCACCATTTCAAACTCTAGTCTGGTATGTAGCACCCTCTCAGACACAACCAGAAGAAAAATCTGGTCATCTCCTTGGGGAACCCACAGCCCACCAGACTGGTACATGAAATTGACCACATGCCACCAGCATCCAGCCCAGGGCACCTCTGCCCTCTGCAGTGCATCCTCCACGGACAGCCTGCACTCAGCGGTGGCTGCCCAGGACCTTATCTACCCATCCACTTGTTCTTCTGTCCCCAGATGCCAGCTCACGGAGCCACACAGAGAGGCCCCTCCTTCTTTCAGACATCCTGGCTGTGAGGTACATGTCCTGTTGCAGTGCCTTCATTTCCAGGGTGAGCTGATGCCAGTTGGCCTGTCTGTCTCTCTGCTGGTGGTTGCTGGTCTGTTTCCAGGAAAGGGCACCAGCAGGCACAGCATTTTGGAGCAGCACAGGGCAGCCTGGTGACAGACACATCTACCTGAGTCACAAAGACTGACTCAGATCCCAGGCTCTGCCATAAACAAGATGTGTGAGCTCGGGCAAGCGACTCACCTCTCTGAGCCTCAGCTTCCTCTTGTGTGAAGCGGGAGCAGGATGGCCAGAGCCACGCAGCAAGCTGTCACAAGGGCTAGGCAAGGTGAAGACAGAGACCACCCAGCCTGTGGGGCTGGCGCTGACAAGCTGCTGCTTGGGGGCATCACGGAGGGAGGCGAGAGCAGTTGGCCTCTGGCTCTGGAATCTGACCTGCATTTGGGTTTTGGTGCCAGTACAACAAAGGTCCCTGGACACCCTGCACAGGGCTGAGCAGAGTGAAGGCTCCATCTGCCCTCACTCCGGGTCCCTGGCATGTGAGGACCAAGGACTCCGGAATGTTGCCACCAAGCACATGGCTGCTCAGGAGAGGCAGGGACAGTGTCCAGAGACAGAAGTGTCCTCGATGTGCAGCAAGGGGAAGCTGGGGCTGGAACTTGGGTGCAGGCTGAGCCTCCAGGGGACCTGCTTGCCCCAGGCTGACAAGACTGTGGTCCCTACAGGGCTCTAAGTGTCCTTGCCCAGCCATTCCTTGAATGGCAGAGGAGGGTGCAGCAGCGGCTTCCCTGCCGGGTCAGCCTCTGTTGCCTCCCAGGCCCCTTCTGTTCCTTCTTGGGTTTGCCTCCCTGTGGCCCACCACTGGGGTATCACAGAGCCCAAAGCTGCAGTTTCTCTCCAGGGTCTGACCCAGGAGTCTGCAGGGCCCAACCACTCTTACGCCTGCCCTGGGCCTATCAAGGCACTGTCATGGTTGTACAGCTTGTATACTGTACAACTCTAGGGAATGCCACAGCAGGACCATTCTTGCTGTGGTCATAGGGTTTCTCAGGGCTGGATTCTGTATGAAACCCTCCAGCTTTCCCTGCCATCTTATTAATATAGGAGGTACCTGATGTATGGGGTCCTAAGGGTGAGTCTAATAGGTATTAGACAGGTACCCACAGAGCTCTGGCTCCCTTGCACACCAGAGTCTAGCTGAGTAGTGATGTGATTGGGGTCCCTGAGAGCCCCATCGGTCACTGTGGCTGGAGGTCAGTCAGGGTCTGTGATGGGGAGATGGCCCTAGCATCATGGGGCCTCAGTTCAAATCATCCTACCTGGGCCTTGATTTCCTTGCCTGTGAAATGAGGCTCATGAGAGGACTTGTACCCTCCCCCTTGCCAGGGTCCTCATGGGTACTGAGTCAGATGGCCCAGGTGAGGTCATACCCTGGGTGGCCTGGGTCAGAGCAGGGCTACCAGGAGTGTCCAGGGGCCACATGGGCCTTTGAGAGGTGCCGAAGGCCTTGGGTCCACATACCAGATGCCACCCACACAGGCCGGTGTCCTTTCCAACCATGCGGCGGGACTAAGGTCATTTGGAATCACAGAGAGGAGCGAGTGACCTAGGGGTGGCTAGGAGCCTACAGGAGGACGGGCCAGGGAACAGCGGCCAGCTGCAGACCCCTAGTGTCCCTGGGCTGCCCCAGCTCGGGTGTAGCCTCTGTTCCAGGTCTATGTGATACAGCCCATCGCTCGGGTCCTGGAGACGCTTGACGTCAGGGCAGGGCGGGTCTGCAGTGGGTCTGTAGCATGAGGGGAGGCTTTCCGACCTCTCTCCTTCCTTGCCATGCTCTGGACCCCTCCCTGCCTGCCTTGTGTCCAACGGGTCCCGCTGTGGGTCAAGTGAGAACTACAGGACCCCCACAAAGGGGACTCTCACCCACAGCCTACCCGGCCCAGTCGTGGCAAGTGGGGTCCTGGTGGAGCTGGATGGTGCTGACCTGGCCTGACACTGGCCTGCCTTCCCTGCTCGTGTCAACCTGAGCCTACAGGTGTGGACCGCAGTGGAGTCCAGGTACACCTGCCACCTTCCCTGTGGCATCACTCACAGTGGTCAGAGCAGAGACCAAGCAGGTGTCCACGAGGACGAATGAAATACTTGTACTAAAGAGTGTTACACAGTCCAATAGAGGGGCGCGTGGGGATACACACTAAGACCTGGATGATCTCCCTGCATGATGCAAGTGTCAGAGTCACCCACCAGAGCCCACATAACACTCAGTTCCACTTACTGAGACCCCAGATGGGTGACAGGACAGGAGGCAGGCTGGTGGCTCCGGGGTTAGGAGGCAAGGGCCTGAGAGAGGGACAACGGCCGAGAAGTGTGGATGTTTTAGGGAAGACAAGAGTATTCTGATGCTGACTTGAGGGAGGGCACAGTTCTAAGTTTCCCCAGGGACCCAGGACCACCTATGGGTGCAGTGTGAGGGACATAGGTGACATCTCAGTAAAACTGCCCTGGATTAACCATACGACATGGAAAGTGCCAGTGCAGAGACCCGCCTAGGAGGGGCCACCAGAGAGACACCTGTCCTGAGGTGTGCTCCTGAGCCCTAAACCAATGCCAGTCTCTCCCTGCCAGCCTCCCAGAGTCCCTTCCAGGTCCAGCTTGGGTCTCTCAGGCTATGATAGCCACCTATGCCCGAGTCTGGCCTGAGGTGACCAAATGACCATACCTAGCAACCTGTGCTGGCTCACATAGCTGGTGGTGAGACCCCCTTCACACACACACACACACACACACACACACACACACACACATTTATCATCCCAAGAGTGACACCAGAGGCTGTTGTCATAGTGATGGGCAGTGGCGGCTGCCAGCTTTGGACTCTGGGCAATTCTGTGCCAGTTGGTTAGTCAGGCAGCGGCTTATTAGTTACACAGCTGTGTAACAAAGAGACCTGAAAAATACAGTGGCTTACTCTCTAAACCATCTTCTCATGGGAAAGGCCAAGGATGTAGCCCAGGTTGTCACTGCTCTGGCTTCCACCTCCTCAGTCATAGTGCCTTCTCTGCCATGATGAACTGAACTGGATTCTGGGAAATGTTCTCCTTAGCTGGGAGGCCCTGTGCCCATCTGAGCCTCTTCTATTGGGCGGTGGAGGGAGTTAAGAAAAAGAGAAGGAAGGAAAGAGAAGGGCGGAGGGAGACAAGGAGGGAGGGAAGACGGAAAGGGGCAGGGAGAGGGAGGAAATCAAGGCAGGAGGGGAAGAAGGAAGGAAGGAAGGAAGGAAAGACAGAAAGAGAAAAGAGACCCGGCAGCAGCCAGGAGCACTGTGAACCTCAGTTTCTTCGTTTGTGAAGAAAGGAAATAGCTTCTTAGGCCACTGGGAAGGTTAGAGAGGGTCACAGACACATCCAAGGGTGCCTAGGGCGGCCGGGAGGAGGGAATCGGGGTCTGCCCAGGAGCACAGCTGGCAGCTGGGTCCGGACCCTTGGTGGGGGGGTGCTGACTCTGCTGGGAGAGGCTTCCCCTTCCAGGACAGGCGGCCGGGATGTGACTCAGCACACAGAGCACCACAGAGCTTTCCTGGGCTCTGGCCCTGGCCCGCTGGCTGGCGGACGCTCGATACATTCTGTTGTGAAAGAAAACAAACTCTTTTGAAACTGCTGCCCTGAGCACAGACTTCGAGTCTCGCCCCCTCACTCCCCTCCCTTGGAGCTGGTGGGCGTCTACATATTGGGGAATCTTCACAGTGAGGCCGTGTGTGGGCCCGACGCCCTGGCCCTGCCCTCTGAGGCAGCAGGGCGAAGCCTGGTCCCTGCTGTGTGGCAACATCAAATGTGGAGGCAGACTGGGTTTAGCCTGAGGGCAACCGGGAGCTACCGAGGAGTTGAGAAGGAGAGCAGCCGGGTCAGATGAACACTGCAGCAAGTTCAGGAGTGGGCAGGGGCTCCCTCTAGAAGGAGGCAGCGGTTGTGAGGGCTAACCCAGTAGCAAGATGAGGGTTACAGATGTCAAGTGACCTTTTAAAACAAGAATCCATGGATTTTCAGCTCCCAAGGGGACCCCAAGGTCACACCCACAGCTTCTCAAGCCCCTAATTGGGAGGCTCAGGGGCCTGGCAGGGCAGGGACCCAAGGAGAGGCTCTGTCATGCCTCCGCTGGACAGGAATGGGACTGGTATGATCCCAAGGCTCTGGTCCTGGGGAGACCTGGGGGATGGAGGTGTAGCACTCTCTCCTGGTCCCTTTAGCGGGAAGCTGGCAGCATTGAAAGGTGTAGACCTCACGGGCTGGACAAGGGTCACAGGGCAGAGAAACAGAGGTGACCCCCAAGCTGTGTTCTGCACCAGGGGCTCCATCCTGACCCCTTCCCATGTGGGGCTCTCCATCCCCCCATCAAGTACCCAGGAGCTGAGGCTGAGGGGACCACACCACAGAGGGGGCACTGGGGTCCCCAGAAAACAGGATGCAGTGGAGGGAACATAGCTGAGGGTGCAAGCTGATTGGCCCCCATTAATGTACTCCCAGCCTGAACTGAGAGCAAGCTCACAGGGAGCTAGCATGGGAGCACACCAGTGGGCGCAGGAACCTCTGTGTGTGTGTGTGTGTGTGTGTGTGTGTGTGTGTGTGTGTGTGTGCCTGCGCCTGTGTGCCTATAAAGCCACCTGTGGGAGTAGGGCTAGATGACATTTCTTCTGCCATCACTGTCCTCTTCCCTGTAGGACTCAGGTAACAACAGCAGGAGTGGAACCCGTGTTTTGGAGCCACGCACCTACGCTAGTCCCAAGGGCCTCGGTTTTTCCTTTTGGGAAGCGAGTACTGATGCCTGCTAGGATCTCCACGGTGGGCCATGAAGCTGATCACCCAGACCCTGCCTGGAAAGGAGGGGTCGAGAGCAGGGCCTGCTCCTGCCTGGGCTGGAGCCTCGTCAGGGCTCCCCGGGGAGCAGACTGATTAAGTGTACAGTCTCTGGAGGACACAACCACACCCTTCCTCAGTGGGAGGAAGGGAGGAAGGACGGCGGAGATGGCGATGGGTGCCTGGGAGGTCCCCCACCTCAGTACCTTTGCACTTGACTGTGTCTGGCTGGCAGGTCTCACCTGCCCACACTCCTCATGAGTAACTCAGCTCCTGTCTTAGCGCCGGGATGCTGGGCCCTTCCCTTAAGCTCTCTGACCAGGTCCGCTCTGATATAGGTCATCCTAGGGACAGTTCCAGAAAGCTGGGCCAGGCCTTCTTGTTCACCCTTGTGTGCAGTGACCAGCCTGGGAGACACCAAAACGTCCACCAGGTAGAGAGAACTGGATGACAGAACTCTCAGCCTTGACAGCCTGGAGCGGAAGCCAGGCACGTGAGCCTTAGGGACAGGGGAGCAGGGCAGGGTGGAGCCAGGGCCTTGTCTTGGGATCATGGACTCTATGGCCAGGCTGCCCACGGGCCACCATCTTCCAGCTAAGTAACTGTGGGCCTGTGACTCAACTTCCTGTGCCTCAGTTTCCCCTCTCTAAAATGAGGGTGGCACCACACCCAAAGGATGATTTCAGGGACTAAAAAGATAGCCTTCAGCCTAGTGGCTGGCACATAAATAAACTATGCAGGTATAAGAGTAAAATAAACTGAACAACCCGTGAAAGGAAATCCAAGTCCCTGGAAATCTCAGTAGCCAACAAAACTTCTTGTGAGTCAGAGTGAGGTTCAGCTATGAGTAACACACAACTTCCCAAATCGCCACGGTCTACACAAGAGAGAAACTGGTTTCTACTTCATATGAAAGCCGAGAAATGTGACTGAGCCATCACCCTGGCAGTGTGGTCCCCACCTCTGGGTCTAGGGTGGCATCTGGAGCACCAGTCTCCACATCTGGGTTCAGGGCAGTGGAGAGCACACAGAGGGGAAGGCACTGGGATTTTAAGGAAGTTTTCTGGAAATTGTAATAATTCTTTCTCTGTATCCTTCCTCCTCTCCTCCCTTCTTTCTTCCTTCTCTCCCTCCCTTCCTAACTTCCTTTCTTCGTGTATATCCTGACCACACCCAACTGCAAAAGACTGTGCAGGTGACACGTTGTGTGCAGGTGGCCACAGCATTTTTCATTCAAAATCAGATTGTAGTACTTTCCTGTGTCCACAAATAACCACAAGGCCATAGTCAAAGATTGTGATTCTGCATCAGTGATTCCTGCAGACACCTGGAGAATCTCTACTCGGAGCATAGAGGGCCGCACCTGGTGTTGACAGGAGCCGGGGTCACTCTTCAGGAGGCCCCTTGCAGTTCCCTCCCCATGCTGTGGTGAGCAAGTGTCAGGCTGAGGTTGGGCCACCCTGGCTGCCTCTGGTGAGAGTGAGTCTTGCGGGTGCTCGCCTCATCTCCCCTTCGGCTTACCCAGCAGAGTCCTCAGTTGTCCAGGGATCCTCTGGGGAAGCCCTGCCTTGGCCAATGCCATTTAGAGGCCCGCCCCCTCCAGGGAGCATGAGCAGGCGCTTGCACTGATGCCCTGGCAGCCAGCTGGTTTCAGATGACGGAGGGACAGGCGTCTGGAGCACTGGGTGAGCAGTGACGCAGGAGGGCTGTGGCGTCACCCTGGCCCTCTGTCAGGTGAATGGGTTACAGCCACCCACCTGAGATGCTGCCCCTAAGCATGCTGGGAAATGTGCGTCAGCCCCTCTGGGATTCAGCCCAAAGCTCCCAGCTTTAGCTGGCAGAAAGAACCCAGGAACTCGCAAATAAACAGCTTATTATTTAATCTGACTTCTGACAAACAAATACATCTTGTTTAGTTGGTACCAAATATTGCATGGGACAAAGACAGTATTTTAAGGAAGTACCCTAGAATCTGTGACATGTCCTTTCTCAGACATGGGTGACACAGCCACAGCTTGCTGCAGCCTTTATTCTACTTGGCAAGCTTGGCTGGCACCACCCCCAGGGCCCTGGAATCTGTATAACCAGGGGACAAAACTTGGGGTCAAGCCTAGCTGTTTCTGCCTCTGCTGGCTGTGGACCTCGTGACAAGTTACTTAACCTTTCTGTTCCCAAGCCTCTTCTTCCCTCAACATAGGGCCTGACCAATGCCAGGAAGATGAAGTGATGGGTGAAGATCCAGCCTCTACCTCTGGCTGCAGAATAGTCCAGGTTAGCTCCAGGGCCTTTCTCTAGCCCCTGCTCAGCATGTGCCCCAGTTATAACAGCTGTCCTTGGGGCTGTGGGACTGAAAGGCACAGGGAAACCAGGGATATCCCAACTGGGCAGAGGCAGAGGAAGAACTAAAATCAGGGGCCTGTGAGGTCTCCCCACAGAGGCCTGGAGGGCAGCTGGTGGTTGGGAAGTGGCCAGAGCTGAGGCTCCAGCCCCACTCCCCCAGGATCCAGCTGGGGCTCCAGACCCCCATGCAGAGCTGGAGCCTCAAAGTGCTCCCTTCCCAAGAAAGGGAGTCTGTCCACTGGTTCATGAAAGAAAGTGGGGTCCCTCTGCTCCAGGCTGCGCCTAGACTTCCAAATGAAATCTGTGCTTTCGACTCATGGCCTGGAACCCATAACCTACCACAGAGGGAGCCTGAGGAGAATCAATCCCTGAACCTCAGCTGCAGCGTGGATTTCTGGATGTGAAGCCCTGGGACAATGAGCGGATGATCAAATGTGACAAATGCAGAGGTCTTGATGGGCCAGGAGCAGAGTCAGCCCCTGGGGAAGAGTTTAAAATCCAACAGGCACTGATATTTCCCCGTGGAGATTTTAAAGTGATATATTTTAAATGCACAAGGAGCTGTAAGAAGGAATCAAAGGTTTAAGGAAATGCCAAGTTGCCATGAAAACAAAACAGATTCATTTCAAATGCACCACACAGAGTTTCTATAAATATAAAGTTATAGGGGAGTTCAGTGGTTTGGGATGTCTTCATTCTAACAAAAATGGTGGAAGCAATCGCATTCACTCATCTATTGTAAACAACCAGAAAAACACAATTCTGTGAAGTGATGGCTTTTAACTGATCCCTAGCCTGGGTACAGGACAGGTTGCCTCAGAGAAGAGTCTGCAGGGGAGTGCTATGGACACCCTGGATTCTTCTGTGGTAAAATTTTGGAGAAGAGGAGGCGGAGGGGGAGATGAGAACCAAGTGCATTGGCCTTGCTGAGCAGAAGCCAGGCTTCAGGGTGGCCTGGTTCTCTTGAGCAAAGTCCTCTCATAGGTACAAAGGCTCCCAAATAGGCCAACCATGAGTGTAGAGGGCAGAAGACAGAAGCCACACAGATAACCGTACGTGCATGAGGAAGGCGATGCGTGGGTAGGGTGGGCATCACACAATCAGAAGGAAAGTGCTAGAGTTTACTGCTGACACTGACAGAGGAATGGATTTTTTAAATATCAGACATCCACCCATACAATGGATTATCATCCAGCCATGGGAAAGAAGGAATTCCTGCCATATGTGATGAGAAGGGTGAGCCCAGGGGACATAGTGAAGAGGCAGCTGAACTGGGCGCAGCACACACACTGTGTGGGTGATGTACTGGAGTTTCTAGCACAGAAGAAGAGAGCAGTTGTTGGTGGAGGCTGGGATGGGCTGGGAGAAGGAAATGAGATTGAACGGACAGGTGTGAATCTCATTATGCACGATGGCCGAATTCTGGGCATCCACCATGGCCACTGTGCTATAGAAAACAATCCTGCCTTCGACTGTATACTTCAGGGCTCATCATGGAAGTGGGCTGCATGCTGGATTTTTTGTTTTGTTTTGTTTTAGAATTTTATTTTTTTTCTTGTTTCACAACTTTTGTTTGTTTGTTTGTTTTTATGGCCAGCTCAGCCTGCCCTGAGGGCAGGGCTGGCATAGCATGTGGTGCCGGGGATAGAACCGAATCGAACCGCGGTCCCTGAAGCTGCCTAAGCTTTCCTAAGCAGGCACTTTAGACCACTGAGCCATCCTGCCGGGTCCCCAAATGTCCTTAATACAAACAGCTGCATAGATTTTGCCATTTGTGAAAGTATTGATCTATAGAAATTGGAAAGAACCTAGTGAACATGTGAATAAGTATAACATATTGACAATAAAACAGCGTTATTATAATAGAACTTGTAATTTTAACACTATGGAAGCAATACTGGATTTTAAAAAGTTCAGAATAAGAGGAAGCCCATCTGAGTGTAGCACTTCGAGGTTCCTATATTCTTTGGTAACAGAATGGAGATATTGGTTTTACACTTACATTAAACATGCATGTTAAAAATGGTAAACTAATCCCCAAAGATGAGAACTATGCAATACAACTTCTAAGCATGTAAGCAATATAAAAAAGATAAATAAAATTTAATAAATCCAAAAAAAGAAAAAGAAAGTAATCCAAGGGAATATGTTAAAAATAGGAAGTCTGAAATGATGACAGGTGGGTCATGCCCACACACTGCACTCTATAGAATGATTGTGAGGACAATATGCAATATGTCAACTTTCAAAGAAAAAAAGGGGGAAAAGAAAAAAAAAAAAGTAATGTGGATTTAGAAAGGTTAATGTTTAGTTGTTTGATCAATCTTATATACCTATATGTATTAATCTAAACTGATCCGATGATGAAAATATGTA
>PVJA010005162.1:0-20991 GCA_004027025.1 Myocastor coypus | reverse complement strand
GAAAAAAAAAATGAAATGATGACAGTAAAAGTCACCGCTACCATACTATTGAATATACATTAACTGAAACCACAAAGGTAGAGCTTGTAAGAACTGGTTAGAAGCAAACTAGCTCAGCGTTTACAAAAGCTATGGCTACTACATACGGATGTGGCGGCAGAGTGAAAGAACAGAATATACGCATCCGGCAAAAACCAACTGGAGAAGAGAGCCAAACGCAGTCGTGCTAGTGTCTGTTATGGATCGGGTCCAGCTTTGCCCCCAAAGTCTCCTGAAGTCATACAGCTTTTCTGGAAGTGACTGAATCTAGAGTGTGGGTTGATTTGTCACGCAGCGCTGGGATTAAGGCACAAGAACGAAGGCGGGTGAGGGCTGGATGGGTCCACTGGTGGCCCCGCCCTCATGCAGGCAAACAGGCTGCAGAAGAGTTTCGTCTCACTCTCTCTTGCTGCTCTTGCTGTCTTCTGCCTCTGTGAACTGCGGCCCCTCTGTGGTGCGCCCACCCTGCCTTGGAGCCAGCAGATGAGGGGTTGAAACCTCTACAGACTAGGAGCTCAACACACCACTCCCACTTTAATTTTGGGTGTTGGGTATTTTCTCTCATCAACGAGAGAAAGGTAAGACAAAGTCAAATTAAATGATTCCTATGACTAAAGAAGTATTATGGGATGACAGGTATAAGTTGCCAAGGAAACACAACAACTTTAAACTTGTCTGCATGTCAGAGCTCTTTTAAAAATGTAAGAATGAGCCAGGTGTGTGCATGCCTATAATCCCAGCACTTGGGAGGCCGAGGCAGGAGGATCAGTACGAGTTTGAGACCAGCCTGGGCTACAAAAGCGAGCTCAAGACCAACCTGAACTGCATAGCAAGACCCTGTCTCAAAAAGACAAAAAAAAAAAAAGTAAGAATGATGTAATTACAAAGAGGAACAGACAAACTCAGGAGAGTAGTGTCATATTCAACAGGTCTGATTTTAATGTTTTGATAATGTTAAATAAAAATTACAGAAGGCTGCTGTTTTAGACTAAGCTCCCCTGTACCACAATAAAGATGGAGTTGCTCTTGCTAAAAAGTTCCTTGTCACCAGGCTGTTTATTTGGCTTTCTGAGAAAGCAGGACTGGAGAAAGAACAGGCAAACCTCCCAACAGGTCCAATTCTGTTGGTGATAAAGAAGTCCCTTCTGCCTTAACCCTTACCCAGCACACTGACTTCAAGTAAACTGGTGTTAACCAGTGAGTTATTGTCACTGTTCCCTCTAGTAAGGAAGGGGACAAAGTCATAAACAAGATGCTTCTTGTATTTCCTTATTGCCTGCCTGGTTGCCTCTCTCCCGCTCTCTCTCCTCTCTTCCTTCCTTCCTTCCTTCCTTCCTTCCTTCCTTCCTTCCTTCCTTCCCTCCTTCCTTCCTTCTTTCCTCCTCTCGTCCCTCCTCTGTGTTATTCTTTTCTTTCACAGTACTGGAGACTGAACCCATTACCTTCTCATCGAACTATATCCCCATGTCTTTCAAACTTTTTTTTCCAGATAGGGTCTTGCTAAATTGCTCAGGCTAAGCCTGAACTTCCAATCTTTCCACCCCAGCCTCCCAGAGCAATGAGATTACAGATGTGCACCACCATGCCCAAATTATTTCTGCTTTCTTCAGCTCTTTTCTGTCCATTTCTCTTGACTCATTAACACTGATTACATCTTATGTGTCGCCTAGTTCTAAAACTGAAAATGAAACCAATTAAGAAGGTTAAACTAAGTTGTTGCAATTTTGTTGATTGACCATAGTGTAAGAAAAAAAAAAAAAAAACAAGAAAGAACATAATTTGGAGTATCAAAACGTAGAACAGTGACCAAGACTGCTACAATACTACCAAAATACTTGATTCAGATCCCAGTTCTGCCACTTACTGGTTATTTGAGCCCAAGGAGATCACTTGACTGCTCTGCATCATGTGCTTATTTCCAAGATGCTGGTGATAATTGTGTTGCCCTCCCGAGAGGACTCTGAGGATTAAATGGCTCAGTGTTTAGAAATCACTCCGACCAAAATCTGGTCCATTGTCAGCACTAAGCAGTTGTTAAATAAAAAGAGCCACCCTGGGCTTATGCGCATAGCATATCCTGCCCCTGAGAATTAAGGAATAGCATTCTGTGCATTCAGTGATGTACAGCACGTCCAGGAAAATTGGTCCTGCCACAGCACAAAGCCAGCAACCTCTAATGGAAGGAATAATATAGAACATGCTCTTTGATTCCATTGAAATGAAGTTAGAAATCAATCGTAAGGTAATAACTTTAAGGACTGACATATTTGCAAATTCTGGAGTGCATTTCTTTTTTTTTTTTTTTTTTTTTTTTTTTGAGACAGGGTCTCACTATGCAGTTGAGGCTGGCCTTGAGCTCACTTTTGTAGCCCAGGCTGGTCTCGAACTCGCACTGATCCCCCTGCCTCAGCCTCCCAAGTGCTGGGATTACAGGCGTGCGCCACCACGCCCAGCTGGAGTGCATTTCTGAGCGAGAGAAAAAGAGATGATTACAGGCATGACAGGAGACCGATAGCAAAACTTTACAGACCAGTAATTTGTTGACTGCCTTTAAAAGGGGAGGTTTATGGGGTCAGGGAGATAGCTCAGTAGAATAAGTGTCTGCCTGGCAAGCTCAAGGTCATGAGTTCAATCCCCAGTACAACAACAACAACAACAACAACAAAAAAAAAAAATTAGTACAAAAAGGGGAAGTTTATTTTTTTTTGGTTTTGATACCAAGGACCGAACCCAGGATTTCCAGCTTGCTAGGCAAGGATTCTACCGCTAAGCCAAATCCCCAGCCCCTGGCCTTAAAAAGGACAAAGAAAAATTAGAGTCTAAATGTCCATATTAGAAAAAAAGAAATGTTAAATTTTTGCAAAGCTAAGTGACCAATTACAACAAACTGAGGTTTCAAAAAAAGATCAAACTCTATGAAAATAAAGATAAGGAAATAGCAATAATCAGAGAAGATCTTAATAAAGTAGGAGGGAAGAGGAGTCACCAGAGAGGAAAATAAGGCCAATATCTGGTTTCATTGCACACCCCAAAAGCAGGGCTGGGACCAACCAAGGGGCCTCAGAATGCGGGGATCCCTTTCTGGACTCTCAGGCCTCCCATGAGCATCTGTTCTTCCCGTGAGACTCTAAGTCCTAATTCAGGACCCTGGAGCCCACAGTCCATCTACTATAGAGGCGCTTGGGCATCGCCAGATGTCGCTGCCAGGAACATGGCCTATGAACCTGTTTGTGTGGCAGGCTGGCCTACGGAAAAAGCAAAGTCTACAGTAAAACGTGTCAGCTATCAGTTCCGAACTAGAGCTGGCCTCTTTGTAGGTGAGGACTGGCGAGGGGCTGAGGAAGTGATGGTAGTGTTGGAATGCATAATCGACCACCAAGCAAAGTGACTCTGGTCAAACACTTCCAAACAGTGGTGTGATGCGCAAGGTCCTGAGTTATATATACCTGCCTCAGATACATAACTTAGAGAAGGGAGGTTCAATTTGGCTCACTGTTTCAAAGAGTTCAGCCCGTGGTTAGTTGGCCTGCGGTGAGGCAGGGGATCATACATAAAGCCTGTAGCAGGTAAAAGTTGCTCACTTGAGGGCAACTGGGAAGCAGAGAAAGACAGACAGAGACTGGGTCCTGGTATCCCGTTCTAAAGCATAAGCCTCGTGGCCTGGCTTTCTCCTGCCTGGTCCCGCTTCCCTAACACTTGGCCACCTCTCGGCAGCACCTCAGGCTGGCAATCTAGCCTTTTACGCTTGGGCCTCTGGGGACATTCGGCCCAGATGTCAAATCCATGACAGTGTGTTTACCAATGGTCAGGCCTTTGGTAACCCACATCGAGCACCTGTAGCTACTTGTTGGCCTGAACCATACGTAATTGTATGTCACAAAATGCGGGCCAAACTCAAGGTGCCAGTAACTCAGAGGGACAGGAAAGTGGGTGTGGGTTCCTTTTTTCAATTTTACTTCTTTAAAGTTTTATTTTAGGGGAGGGTCTACAGGGTGTTCAGGATCTCACTGCTTGATTGGACTCACAGTGATCTGCCTGTTTACAGGCTCCCAAGAGCTGGAATTACAGGTGCACCACCACACCCAGTCTCAGTTGCTGTCTCAGCCTGCCCCAGGGGCGGGGTCAGCAGGGCAGGGGAATTTTACATTTTAAAGTTTTCAGCTTTTCTGCATTTCTCAGGTTTTCTCTAGTGCAATGCCCCGCTGGAATAAGAAAAATGACATTGCGTGGGAGAAGTTCTTGTCTCTCCATCCCCTGAGGGTGTCCCACCGCCTAAGGGCCACACCATGATGACCTCCTGAGCACCCTTACAGCACCCCCTAAGCTGCTAAGGAGGTCATCATGGGGTGGCCTCCTGAGCCACTCCTTCCCACATTCCTCCCCTCCCCCACTGCCCACATGGGCATTTTGGTTTCTTGCCTTAACGCCTCTGTGCTGTCACTTCTACCTTTCCTAGACAATATCTAAAGCCATCTTCTCTAAAAGTCCATCTAATACTTGCAACATAGTATATGAACCTGCCTGTCACTTGGGTCTGTGTCTGGGTCCTTTTTGGAAGGATGACAGAAGTCCAGGGGGGTGGCAGAGATGGGTGAGCCCACACGCCTCTTCTCATCACCACCTTCTCTGGTCAAACCAGCAGGGTAACGTGGTGCGGGATCCTGTCCTGTTCCACCATGTTGCCCATGTGTGTCCTTCTTCTGCTCCCGGATCTGTCCCGAATACCAGGTGGCCACAGTGCAGTGAGTAGTCAGTCTCCTTAGTTCTAGCCTCGCATCAGTGGGTTGGCCACAGCCACGCCTGTCCTTCCCCTATGTTCCTTTGCCATCCCACAGCATATCATCATGGGACAGCGGTGCCCGTCCCCTCCTCTACGTTCCAGGTGGTGGACACCATGAGTGTTTCCAAATTTGCTGCTGGAAATGCTGGGGACTTTCTTGGGCATCTGCCAGGAGCGGTAGGGAGAGTCTGGCTTGCAAGCAGAGCCCTAGCACCTGAGATGGCACAAGTCCCCCTCCCCAGGGGAGGCCACCCTTCTCCCAAAGGGATTTGGCTACTTTACCCAGGGGAGCCCAATTCCCATTTCTCTGCACTTCTGCTCCACTTGCTATTTGTCACTTCTCTAAAACGTCATAGAGGATGGAGGGAGGGGCTGACTTACGACATGCACTGTTTAATTTTGTCTTCCCTGCTGGGTTGAACAACTGAATTCCTATTTTTGTCAAGGTTCCCTGATGGTTCTAAGCATGGCCTTTTTATTAGTTTGCTCAGTGCTATGTATGCTGGGTAGTCACATTCTACAGGGAGACATGGCCCCAAGATTCCCCTTGAAGAAAGGCCTCTCTGCTTAGGTTCCAGAGATTGACAGGAAGCATCACCTTGATTACTCTTAATCCACTGAGAAGTATCTTTGTAAGAAAGTGACAGAGGAACAAAGGGACACCAAAGAGAGGATCACAAGGAGAAATGGGAAGGAGGCCACGTGAAGGCGAAGGCAGAGGTCAGAGTGGCACAGTCATAGCCACAGGTAGGTAAAGGCAGGAAGGCCTCCCCTAGAGCCTAGGCACTGCCTTGCCATCCTGGGTCTCACATGTGAGCAGCCAACAGGGGCTGCCCCAGTGACCCAGGACAGCCTCCAAGCCTGTCCCAGCATGGGACACGTTGATTGGTCACTCAGCCTGACCCATTGAGAATCTGCAGTAGGAGACACAGAGATGTACAGTGATGGAGGTCACAGCTGACACAGAGAGATGAGGGTGGGTCCCGTGGGTGAACATGCCCAGCCTTTGGAGGGATGGGAAGTGGAAGCGGCCTCCTAAGAAGGGATGGCTGTGACCCACGGGAAGTGTGCTCAGGGAGTCCAGGAAGGCTTGTGCAGCAAGACCCCTGAGGACCAGCCACCTGACCTTCAACTTGGGGCCAAGGTCACCTGCTGGGTGAGTGCCTTGAGGCTATAGGGATGGTGACCCGCTGTTGGCCAAGAAGGACAGAAGTCCATCCTTTCATAGCTCTGGAGGCTACAAGTCTGAACTCAAAATGTCAGCGGGGCCAAGTGCCGCTGAAACTGCGGTCAAGGATCCTTCCTTCCTTCTGTCCTCCTGGCAGAAGGCTTCCTGTCCACCTGTGCTACTTTTGTTTTTTTGTCTGAGGATGCACCTCTGTGACCCTCTGTCCGCAGGTGGCCACCTTCTTGACACACTTGTCTGTTTTGGTATCCAAGTTTCCTCTTTTCACACGGATGCCAGTCATATCTCTGTAAAAGCTCCAATTCGAAGGACACATACCAGAATGCTCAAGGTCACATCCAGTGCATACAGGTAGGGGGCAATATTAACCCTGACCACCTGAGCACTTGCCTGTGGACTCCTTATGTGCTTTTCCTGCTAGCCTTTCGTGACCTTCTAGTCATCCCGTGAGGCCCCACAGTGATCCTCCTCAGAATCTTTCAAGAGGGAACCAGAGAGGCAGTCTCTGGGGACAGACAGGGGTGGCATGAGTGCCTGCCCTGCTGTGCAGTCAGGGCAACAAATGTTACTTCTCTGAACCTCAGGCGGTTGTGTCTAGGGTATCCGTGGGTGCAGGCGGGGGGAGCAGGAGCCCCATTTGTGCCAATGTGCCTGCAGTCTTGTTTGTGGCTGCTGTGTAACTTTGCTTCCAAGCAGGTCACAGAGGTTGGCCCTCGAGGCCACCTTAGCCCCAGGTGAGTCTGGTCAGCTCTGCTCAGGAGGCTGAGAGGGTGGGGTGAGTCTGTTATTTCTTTTGGTGTTCAGGATCCAGGGTTTCCCCTAGAGGTTCTGGGGATCAGGCAAGCCCTTCGGGAGAACGTGGACACACAAAGCAGACTTGGGGACCAAGAAGTGCAGATCTGACAGCTCACGTGGAATTCCAGGGGATGATGACTATGGCAGCATCAGGGCAGAAGAGGGCAGATGGCTGAGGCAGAGCACAGGGTGCAGTTTGGCTAGGAATAGGATAAAGAAAGGAGTAGGGGAAGGTAGGGCTCTCACCACCGTGCTGTGGCCCCTTTTGGGAAACCCTCTTTGCCACTTCTTAAACAAGGTGGTTGGGCCTACCAATCTCCTTCTCCTCAGAGATCTGAAAAACTTGGAAAGTCAGGCATTGTGAAAAGCCTCACAACCTTGGAAATTTCTATCTATAACAGAGTATGCATCAGGGACCAGCATTCCCAGCGCAGGGAGGGATCAGGTTCCAGAAGGTTCTGAATGCAAGCTCACCACACTCACACATGGCAGGCCCATTTTGAGGGAAGAGGGGATGAGGGGTGGCTCACACCTTCAGATGTAGACTGCTTCCTGCTTGCCATAGTCCTCCCTCCATCACGGTGTCCTGTGAGCCTTATGAGGTGAGGGCCCCAAATCCTGCCCATATCACACCCTCTCCCATGGGGCTAGACAGCACCTGGCAGCATCCAAGAGTGGCTAATGAATGAAGAAAGTGGTGCTGTCCTCTCTCCCTTTGGGGACCATGGTGGGCGGCTACATGCCCCCAGAATTTACCAGCTGAAGCTCTGACTCCTGAGTCTCTCAGAGCAGGACTGTCTTTGAAACCAGGGTCTTCACAGAGGTGATTACATAGTTTAAAAAGGAAGTCCTTGATCCTGTGTGACAAGGATCCTACCCCTGCTCTTAGCCACAAGGCTAAGAGACAGTGACTGTGGCCTTATAGTACAGGTCCAGGCACAGACACATGGGAACAAGGCTGTGAGGGCACAGGAAGGGAAATCCCTTTGCAAGGCACAGCAGAAGGCCTCAGGAGGAACCAACCCAGGGCGCCTGGGACCTTGACTTCCAGCCTCCAGGAGGGAAAGGCTGAAGGCCTGCTGTAGAAGCCGACAGGTTGTGCTTCTTTTCACAGAGAACTGTAGCAAAGGATCATGGGGCCTCACACCCTACTCCAGGGAGGAAGTAGACCCTACAGGTGCCTTGCTAGCCAGGCACCCGGATGTTGGAGGCTGATCAAGGCTAGACCCGACTCCCTAGGCCCACACCCACTGCAGAGGCACAGGGCCATGCAGCAGACAGCGTGCATGTAGCCCTTGGGAGCGGCCTGGGGACAGTACCCCGGAAGGATGAAATTCCAGCTGTCACCTGTTTGCTCAGCAGCTACCAAAGCCAGCATTTTATGACCACAGAGGAAACTGGGCCTGAGCACGTGGCCTCCTCCCAGCAGCAACACATGCCCAGGCAAGGCCACTTCAGGCCACTGAGGTTCCTCCCCAGCCAGAGCACCCACTGCTCATTTACTGCCACTTCCTCTGGGTGTGCCCCTGCTTCCGGGAGTTCCTCAGTCTGGCTGAGTCCCCTGCTCAGTTGACTCCACTCCTGCCCTAACTTTGCTGCTGGGCAGAGGCTCTGCGGGTAAGAAAGGCCCTGCTACTCCCAGGCCACCCAGGCTAGTAGAGGAAGAGGCAGAGCCCCTGGGACCCTCAGAGGGTGACGCTGCTCTCAGCTGTTTCATGCTCCCACCCACTGTCCCCTGGAGCTGGAGGGCAGGAAGCACGTTCCCAGCACAATCTGCTGGCCACTGGCCGAGCTGCCCCATGAGGGATGAGGTAATGTCCTGCAGAGGCCATGCGGAAAGGGCGGTGGCAGTCCTAGGCCTGTAGGGCCTCCCACGGCCCTGGCCTTTTCCCAGAGACCCTTGGGAGAGGATGGTTCAGAGTGAGGCCAGGCTGGGGGCTGTGGCTTGGGGTTGTCAGAGCTGATAGTGGTCTCTGACAGGCAAGGAGAATCAGCTGACCCTCCTAGGGTGAAGCAGGGGTGCAGGCCACACGGGGTCACTGGCAGGCTCACTCCAGGAAAGCATGGGCTAAGCCCCAGGCAGAAGTAGGAGGGATCTCTGTCCAGAGGTGGCAAGCTCTCTGCTCTCACCGGCCTGAACAGGATGGCACCCTCAGCTGGGCAAGTATCAGGGCACTAGGCATCGGGCTTCTGCAGCCATCCCTGCACTGGACCTTTGGCCCTCCTTGTGGGCCCTGCTGAGCCTTGGGGACATGCGGGCATCTCCTCCTGCTGGGTGTGAGGAAGGGAGTGAAGCCCTCAGGGCCTGGCAAGCCTGTGTTTTGAGGACCTTTGTAGGTTCACAGATCCAGGTTCAAACTGTGGCTCTTCCCTTGTTGCTTCAGGTCCTGGGCTGCTCTGGGCCTCTCCACGGCAGCAATGTCATTATGTCTGCTAGGCTGCACAGTGGGCGATGGGACACACACATGCCACCCTCAAAAGGTCATTAGGGGCCCCCAAAGGCCCTGCGGGAGTAGTGGCCCACCTCTGTACCTGGGCCATGGTGTGGGCACAGCCCGAGAGGCTCATCGGAGCTGCCGGAAGCCTGGGTGGATAGAGCCAGTGCTGCATTCCTGCCTGGCTTCAGTGAGCGTCCTCGCTCTTAGAAATGTGAAGTTGGGCTGGGGAGGGAGCTGGGCAGTCTAAGCGCCGGCTTGTAAGCAAAAGACCTAAGTTTGATCCTTGGTACCACATCCCTGGTACCACATGCTGCGCTGGACCAGGGATCCCAGGCCACGGAGACCAGGCATGGTGGTGCAGGCCTATAGTCACAGCACCGGGGAGGCTGAAAACAGGATTACCAGTCAGAGCTGCGGAGTGAGACCCTGAACCAATACCAATACAAAAAAAAAAAAAAAAAACGAGTTGCTTCTATCAGACAGGAAGCTGTATCTGCTCGGCTCCTCCTACACACAGGGCTTCACAGAGGGCAACCCAGGGAAGAAGAGAAGCAGCTGGGGACCCTGGGGCAGGGGCAGCCTGGGCTGCCACCCCGCCCCCAGGCATGAGGACCTTCTCTTGAATGACCCTGATAGCTGGGAGGAGCCCGATGGACAAGGGGAGCCTACGTGTCCTGTTATCTGGGCTGAGGCTACCCCGGTGGCCTGCAGGTGAGGAAGGCAGCCCCGCCTGCCTGACCCCTGTACAGCGTCCCATCCAGTCTGGGAAGGAGCCTGGCCCACTTTGGCTGGATTCTCTCCCAGACCCCGCTCCTCCCATCACCCCAGGGAGTTGAGACGTCAGTAGCTGGAGGCAGGCGAGGCTGGTCATGGCTTGCAGTGACTGAGCACCCCCTTTGTGTGCAAAGGCCTGGCCATGTAGCCTCACTGTCCTCCTCAGTAAAACTCAGTGAAGTCCCTCATCGGCAGCACTGCAGGGAGCCAAAATGGGACCAACTGCTCAGGATCTGGGGACGTACGACCTGCACACAGGGGATACCCAAGAGGTGCGAGCTGGGGAGAAAACGGTACGTCTGGTAAAACAGGGGGTTCTGGGGATACTCGAGGAACTGAAGGTCTGGGACTTTGGGGTATTGGCGGTGCACACGGTGCTCACAGTGTGGGTAGTGAGCTACAGGCAGTAAAGAGAGAGAAGGAAGAGAGTATCGGGCCAGTCCATAGTCCATGCCCCATAAATAAGTTCTCTTAATTTCATATAAAGTTTCTCCTTCTATCCTGTAAAACACGATGCTACTCTGCTGTTATGGAAATTATTAGACTCCCCAGATAGAACCACCCCAGGTGCCCCCATCCTCCACAAGGGCATGGCCAAGATGGAAAGTTGGGGCTAGAGACCTGATTGCTGTCTGTTCCTGCCCCAGGGCCTTCCTTCATCGGGTCCCTAAGGTGCCAGTGACCATCACGATGAACGTGGCACAGGTGGTCGGGGGGATCAGCAAGATGACACTGCAGGAGCTGTCCAAAGCATGTGTTTGACACTCACCACAGAGGGTAGTGGGTCTGCTTCAGGTTCGAGACAGAGGGAGAGGCTAGGCAGAGGCGGCCTACCTCACTTCCCCATGCCAGCAGGCTGCCCTGGTCATGTGCCCTCCTCATAATCCAACCACTGCCTGCACAGTGAGGACCCCAATGCCAGGAGAGCAGCGGTGGGCAGAGACACACATGGATGTGGTGGGGCAAGATGTCTGGCTGCAGGTTGGCTCTCTCTCCTGCTTCTGCCAGCCTTGCAGTGCAGGGCCCCGGGCCACTGGGCACAGATGCCATCTGTCTCCTTGGTGTCCCAGTGGCCAAGGGCATCTGGGCAGCTCCCGGCACACAGGCAGCAGCTTGTTCTCCACAGCGGTGACCCATTTGGGGGCTCTCTGTCCCGACTCAGTCTGTCTGGACTCAGAGATGCAGGGATGCTTTCACCACTGGGTTGTTTGTTTATCTTTCCAGAGCCCACAGAGGAGCCCTGGGGGGCTCTGCCTGGAACTCAAGGCTGCGTAGGGACTGACTTCAACCAGGGCACCAGACCGCACTCAGGCTGGAGGGACAAGGCCACGGGCTCTGGCCTCTGCCTTACCCTGGGGGCTGCCCAGACTGACCACTCACGAGGCCACTGGGAACAAGGAATGAGGCCCCTGAATACACTTCTGGGGCACCTTCCCAGCTTGGGACTTCTCTGGCTCTCAGAGTGGCCTTCTCAGGGCGAGGAGAAACCAGCTACCCCTCCCAGGGGGAATGAAGACTCCAGAATCAGTGGCACTGGCCTTGGCAGCTGGTCAGGCCAAGGATGTAAGGGCCAGTCAGGGTGTCTGGAGGTTCTGGCTGCTGGCATGTCCCGGTCTGATGGCATCAAGCTTCAGACCCCATGGAGAACCACCCAGGGAGGTGTGCCTGGTGCCAGGCCACAGATGCTCCACTGCCATCTTGGAATCTTGGAGCTCACACACGGCCAAGCTTAGGGACTCCAGCAACCACAAGCGCAGGCCATGGCTCCACAGGATGGAGGGGCTTTGGATTCTTGGCTTGGGATTGCTTCCAATGACCCCCATCCTGGACCACCAGCAGATATCACATACTGGGAGGTAGATGAGAGCCCTCAGAGCCCCACGGGTGGTCTCAGAGTCAGTTGGGAGTATCAGACTCTGGGCATTTTGTTCATTGCAAGTCCCTGAGACTCATCGCGGGTCACCCAGAAGTGATAGCCAGGGTGGGGTGCAGAAGCGACTCAACCATGAGTGACAGAGGGGAAGGCACAGTGCTATAGGACAACACCCACGGGGTCAGCCCTGGAGGCAGAGGTCCATTTGCCAGAGATGCAGAGGAGATACAGCTATGGCTGCCCAACAAGAGCTCAGGACACTGTTGCGTCCTACAGAGGGATCATCATGGCCCAGGACTCCAGCGAAAGCTGCTGGGCTGGGACAAGAGCTGGGGAGCAGCTGCCAGGAAGGAGGCATATGGAAGGCTGGACTGGGCCAGAGGGAGATGGCAGGGGCACACTGCAAGCAAACAGCACGGGGGTCCCTGGGTCCCCTGGGCCTCAGTCCTAGAGCCTCAGTCCTGTAGAGATTAGGAATGTGGTCCCTGCAGATGCCTAATCATTCCCAACAGTGGCTCCCTGAGGACTAGCCAGTGGATTGCACCTCTGGGATAGTCCTCTGAGGACACTTTAGGCCAAGTGAGCCAGTGCTTTGCTCTCTCCAGAGCAGCCCCACACCCTCTGTGGGTGAGGTGCGAATTCTGCAGAGAAGGCTGGGGGGTATTCATCTTCAAATAGGAAGCTCTGGCTTACTGAGCACTTATGTTGCACACACTTTATCCCAACCGTTCTGTGCAAATAATACCTGACAGGTGGCCGCTCTGGAGATTCCAGGGGGCAGAAGGAAACTGAGGCACTGGCTGGCCCTGGTTCTTCCAAAAGTTGTTGAGCTGGTACTACTGCAAGACCCGAACTCAGAGCTGAGGTTGTTCCCCTGCCCACGCCCCCTGCCTCAGGGTCCCGTGTAGGGACCACAGTAGCGGGTTCAAGCAGGGACAATTTCAGAGTCCCTCACTGGGCCCTCATGGCTTGCACGTTCCACTGTGCTGGCAATGGCACGCAGGGCCCTGACGTCGGTGCTAAAATAGGCCTCTGTTTTCACCAGGAAAGGCCTGACTGCTCCCTCTCTTCCTGTCCTTGATTTGTGTGCTTCCTGGTATGTATTGAAGTGATTGTGCTCTAGAAAGGACAAGGACTGTCAGGGGAGGAATGGCCGGGCCCTGGCAGGAGGAGGTGGCCAACAACGCTGCCAGGTGACAAACTGGGGCCCTTCTGCAGTGAAAAGGTGGTGCCGTGCTTCCAAGTGAGGAGTCAGGACCACAGTGGCCAGGTGTGAGCCACGCTGGACCTTCAGCTTGACTGTGCATATACCTGGCCTGGCCAGAAGCCAGAAAGCTGAGGGCCAGGACAGGGTTCCTATCCACTCTGGCCACCAGGCTTGTGACCATAAAGAGAAACATGGGAGCAGATCCCAAAGTCAGCTTCTACTTAGTCTATTGCGCATAGTCAAAGAGGAAGGCCTGGCCCTGGCATGCCCAGGTGCTGGGCTGGCACCTCACACAGGGAGGATAGCCCCACTTAGAGAGTAATCTGTCTGCTACAGACACAGGGGAGATGGTGGATCAGGGACGACCTGGCTATATGGGAGGGTCCTGGGCATGTGGTGGGGGATACCGAATAACAGAAAGTATTTGGGAAATGAACGTGGCTTGATGCCTGAGATTGGAAGGTCTCGCTCAGCCATTCACAGCTTGTGGAGCTCCAGCTGTGTGTGGGAACTCCATGGATCCCCAGCAATGAGACAGCGGGGCCAGGGCAGCAGGAGCCCCCAGCCCACCCCACTGGCCATTCAGCGGCTGGGTTCACGGGCCTGGGCATTGACCAAGCAGCTGCCCCTTTCCCCCTGGCTACACACAGCCTCCATCTCTGGACACCATGGAGTGCTGCTTGTCCCCCACCTTCGTTCTCCTCTGTTTCCCAAACCATGCTCCTTGCCTCCTGGCTTTGATCCTTGTTCCATCATGGGTCTGCTCCCTGTTCCAGGGGTCTCTCTCCAGCCTCCACCACCCCATCTGTCACCTCAGAAGGACAGGACAGACCCCTCTCCGAACTCTTGTCCTTATCCCTTTCTTCCAGTCTCATGCTTCTCCCTGTAGCGTCCACTGGTCGCTTGGTGTGTCCAGGAAGAGCTCAGCTCCTGACCCAACATCAGGCCCTCCACTAGCTACTGTGCCCTCCTGCCCCTGCTCAGGTCATAAGAACTCCCCAGGGGCCCTGGATCCCAAACACAGAGTCTCTCCTACTCCAGGGTCCTTGTGTGTGCTGGGACCTTCCCTTCTCCATCTCAAAAATAGTTTTAAAATTTTTTATTTATCTTTAATTTTTTAATTATTCCATCTCAGAAACTTGCATCCATCCTGTGGCAGACTAGGCAGATATAAGAGTTAGGGACAAATGCAGTGACAGTTGTAGTGCCAGCACCTAGCACAGTGCCTGACACAAAAGAGGTGCTCAGTGATATTTACGAAAGGATGAATGGATGAATGGACGGATGGACGGATGGATGGATGGGTAGGTGGATGGATGGATGGATAGATGGGTAGATGGATGGATGGATGGGTAGATGAATGGATGGGTAGATGGATGGATGGATGGACGGGTGGGTGGGTGGATGGATGGATGAATGAACACTTAGCACTGTGCTCTTGGGGTGGTGGCTCTGCTCCACCCTCCAGTTTCTCATCAGTGACATGCAGCTAGACTGGGGTCTCCCCTTCAAGGCCAAGGCCTATAAGAATGCACCTGGGCACAGAGCCCAACTGCATGGAACACAGCAGGGCATAAACAAGTGGCAAACTGACAGACTGACGTGCTTCCCTCTGCTTGGAACATGCTTTGCCTCACTTCTGTCTTTTCCAAGCCTATTTTGCTGGACGCTGACAAATGGATTTCAAAATCCATGGGACATTGCAAAGGACCAGGAGCAGCCATGGCATCTTAACGGAGGATGAAAGAGGCAGCCAATCCAGACACTCAGGCAAGGGCAATTCGCACCTGAAGGCACTGACCCAGGACCGACCTAAGGGGACCATAGGCGAAGAAAGCCATTAACACAGAGCCACATGCCATGACAAACATGACAGGGCAGGACTTCTTCAGGGAGTGAGTCTAAATTCTCAGGGCATGTCCAAGAGAAGAGCGTGCCTTGAATTCACCCAGTTGAACTCAGGAAATTCAACTGTGGATAGATCATGGATCCACATAAAAAGGCTGGAGAAGAAGCAGAGGGGAGATCTTCATGAAGTCCCAGTGGGCAGTGGTCTCTTCAACAGGATGTGAGAAGAGCCAAACTCCAAAAGGAAACCTTTCTAGTGACACTGATGTGGGCATGCCAAGCGCCACTAATTGAGAGGAAGAAATGACGCATGAAACAGGCATCCGATCCGAACTCCGGAATACGTCAGGTGTATCAAGGACTCCTCCCCATCAGGGGTCTTTAAAGGAACCCCTCCATCAGCCACACTGATGGAAAAAGTGAACAACAGGCAAACACTTTAAACAAGATCTCTAGGTGGCCACCAAGTGTGGGGGAAAGTGCTTGTTTTTATTGGCCACTGGGCAAATCCAAATTCAAGCCCCAGTGAACCACCATATGTGCTCGCCAGAATCTCTAAAGCAAGAGAAGGCAGGTAGCAGCCTGGAGGGCTACATTCTCGTTCGTCACATCTGCGTAGTGCCAGCAGACTGTGCTTTGAGACAAGACATTGTTTGCAGCTTTGCCAAACTCACTAAAGCTGAACACCGGCTCTCCCTGGACTCGGCAACCCTGCTCTTCTGTGCATCCCCCATGCTGAAGCTTGTGTGTGTTCACCCACGGACACTCACCTCAACCAGAAACACCCCAAGTGTCCACTGGGAGTAGAGTGGGATGGAAAAATCAATGCCACACGCCACTATACGCTAAGGGTCTCTGTCATGAGCTTCAGTGGAAGAAGCTGGACATACAAGAAGGCCCACAACAAATCAAAATCAGGGAAGCCTACCAGTGGGACTCGAGGCAGACATTGCTGACTGGGAAAGGCTTCCCAGAAGGGCTAGAAGCCCCATGCAGTGGGATCCTGTGCCCGAGTGTCAGGGCTTTGGCAGGGCTGAGTTTTGGATATAGGGCTGGTCCTGAGCATGTGGCACGCTGGTCAGAAGTCACAGAGCAGTGGTCCTGGGTCTGAGCACTTCTGATTCATGAGTGAGACTTCTGCCTGGTCCTCCTTTCAGTTCATGACCTGCTTTGCTGGGAAGCCCCCACCCCCACCCCCAAGCCCAGGTCCAGGGCTCAAGTACCATCCTGCTCTCCACTATAAATTCCACACAGCCCACTGCTTCTCTCTGACTGTTGTTGATTTCACCAGACTCAGATTCCACAGCTACCTGGTGGATGTAATTTATGGACAAGTGTTGTTCTATGGATTGACATTTTCGTTAGTGATCAGGAACAACAACTAAATATGAACTAACAGAGACATAACATGGGCACTTGACTCACTGGCCAACAATGGGAGATAATTCTTTGCTGAATTAGGTAACAGCTCTTAAATACTGTACGGAATTGTTTGCCATCCCCTCTGCTGTTCACAGTGCAACAAAACTACAGAGTGACATACTTTTGAGTTAATCTGCATTATTAACATTTTTTCCCAGCACTTTTTGGAGTCTAGCCGGTCAACGAAGCAATCAATCAATGTTTGCCAATATCTGTGGTGTGAATACTCCCTAGATATCCAATCCCAAGCCACAAAAGCCACTGAAGAGCTGGAAAGTCACAGAATAATTTCATAGCACTGGATGTGTCCCTGCCATGGAGACACAAGAGACCCAGTGACCTCAGAGCATAGATAATAGCAGAACTCAGGAAGTGGCTAGAAGGCAATGGGTTTTGAGCACCTACTCCGTTTGGTTGAATCTCATTTATGGGACTACAAGTTTGTATGAGTTACTTTTTAATAATGGCCATGGGTAACAGTCCTTAGCACAGTCTGCTGGGCAGAAAGGGACAGCAGCTGTGTCCACTGCCCTCTCACCAGCCAGTGAGCTCAGGATCAGCAGATGTGGCAAAGCACTTTCCTAATGGGGAAACTGAGGTGGGGGGTATTTGTCCAGAGCCACACAGAGTAAAGGCCAAGTTGACCAGGCCTCCCTTTCTCCTGGTTCTAAAGCCTATAACACTTGTCTTTTATCACTGCTCTCCTTTGTAGGAAACCAGGAAGGGGCAGGTGACATGGCCATGGACACTGAACTGTCTTGTAGTCTAGGGTGGCTGGGATGGGCTAGATACCACAGCCTTTCTCATGCACCTAGGAAGATGACAGCTGGTGACCTAGACTGCAAGGCTGGCATGCAGGGGAAGGGGCTGCAGAACAGGGGGTGAAAGGTATCAGGTAGAAGAGGCAGGACAAGGGCGGGGGAGGTGACATTTACAGCAGGCTGGTGAACAATCCAGAACTCGGGCTGGGGACACAGAGAAGATGGTGTGTCCTTTGCAAGGATGCCAAGGTGCATTCTGGTCCACAGACCCAAGGATCTCAGCAATCTCCGAGGGAGCGGAAGATGGGTTATGGTGTCCTCAGGGAAGGTGCAGAGCCAGGTGTCCGTAGCCCTGGGTTGCAGCTGTGCGTGGGCAGAGAAACAGTGCACCTACTTCAAACACCAGGTCCTGCCCAGAGACTGGTCTGGGCATGATTCGGGGGTGTGCACCTCCCTTCCTGCCCCTCACCTCCTTCTATGTGGGGGTGGCGGGAGTGAGAGCAAGCTTCAAAGGAAGACAGGATGGGAAAGGGAAGCACGTGATGGAGATAAATAGGAACTATGTGCTGCGTTCAGGAGGAAACTGCTTGGGATTCCTCAGGCTGGGGGAGACTTGCTGGGGGCTGGGGAGTAGAGGCCAAGATGCCATGGAGATCCACCAAAGAGCAGCAAGGGATGCTGGGAATATCTTGTGTTGCCTGGTATCTGAGGCACAGAGAGGGCTATCAGCTGTTCACATCTCCCAGCACACCTCAGACTGCTGGGGGGCTAACAACACTCAGGGACCAAAAGGGGCTAGCATGGAGCTAGAGGGAGTCCCCAGGGGCCGCAGGGAGCTGCATGGTGGGCTGTCTCCTAGCAACAGACCGCTCCCCCCACACCCTCGCAAGGGCCCCTTGCTCTGGGCACTGCCCACCCTGACACAAGCTGCAAGCACTTTTCCCTGCTGTTCTGCATGAATAAGCGCCAGGCCTCCTGCCAATTGTCCCCTCTTAAAAGACAGCCCCAGCGAAAGGGCTTTTCAAGTGGGACTGTGCAGTGCCACCCAGGCTTGCTGGGCATTGTTGGGGGGCCAAGGTCCCAGCTCAGCAGCTGAGGTCGGGGGCCACACAAAGCATTTAACAGAGGCTTCGTGCACCCACAGGGCTGCCACAGTCCTGCTTATTAATCTGCAGAGCGGGAGCCACCGCCTTGGGAGGGGACACAGTGAGATCGAGGCCTTCTGAGCAGCAGCCTCTGGCAGCATAGCCCTGGTTCTTGGTTACATTGTTTTTTTTTTTTTGTGGTTATTGTTTTGTTTTTCTCCTGTACTACTGAGAATTGAACCCTGCATCTCGACTCTGAGCTATACCCCCAGCCCTTTTAAAAGCTGTTTGTTTTGTTTTGCTTTGCTTTGTCGAGATAGGATTTTGCTAAGCTGCTAAACTGTCCAGGCTGGTCCCAAAGTTGCAACCCTTTTGCCTCGGCCTTCCAGGGCTGGGATTATACCATACACCATGGTGCCAGACTTTACATTGCTATTAAAACACTTTGAAACTACAGGTGCCCAGAGGCCTATGGAAGACCTAGGGTGGGTAAGACAGGCCACTAGCTGGGAGGGGAGGCTGGCAGATACCTGGCTAGGGTGACAGCACGAATCTTGCCAGAGGTTTTGGAGAACAGTCTCCAGTGTGTGTGCACTCGCATGCACACAACCCCCACCACTACACACTCACATACCAACAGGTGAGAAATTCTGGGACAGATGAGCAGGAGCCCTGGGGCTGCGCAGAGGAACTGAGGCAGGCCTTGGCCTCCCAGGTGATAGGCAAGGAGTCCTAGCTGGGACAGGCTGCCTGTCACGTGGCGCTCAGTCCTATGTCCTAGGACAGGGTCCCCTCCGTGGGACTTCTCTCCCAGCAGCCCTGGACCGCATTCCTGGCAGGGAGCTGGCACAGGGACAGGCACGTCCTCGGTCTCGCTCTTCTCCTTCCCCTCCCCTTCCCACCTCCATCTGTCTCCTGTTTTCCTTTCTATTTTTGTTTTGGTTTTTGGGTACCAGGAATTGAACTCAGCACCTTGCACTTGCCAGGCAGGCGCTTATGCCACTGAGCTACACCCCTTCCCTTCCCTTCCTTTCCCTTCCCTTCCCACTTGTGAGAGTTCTAGCTTCCTGGTTCCTATCATCTGCCTTTCATTTTGCCCTTTAAATTGTTTACACCTTGAGTTTCTTATGTAAGAGAAGCCATGTGATATTTATGCTTGTGAAGATGTACTTCACCTAATATTTTATAGACATTTAAATTACAGTGTCCTGTAGAGCTGACCTTGCTTTCTCCTATGACCAGCAAGTCCCTCTGGGCCATCAATCCAGGGAAAATGAGGCCGGACATGCCCACAGAGCCACCTCAGCCACATAGGCTCCTTGTGGTCACATTCACTGTGGCCCTTGACTGTGTATTCCTCATATAACGGATCCATGGCATGGAATATTACTCAATAAGGAATAGGAAATCCATAGCTATATGCAAGGATGAGGAGGCTCAAAGGGCCATGTGGTGCCAAAGAAGCCAGAGCCAGAGAGAGCATACCATGTGATTCCATTTGCACAAAGCTTGGGAAGAGGCAGTGTGACTCTGGTGGTCCTCACGCTGACTGGTGGAGGTGATACCAGTGTGGACATGGGCAGGAGGGTACAAACGATCACTTTGAATCCGGGCATTTTGCTATGTGTCAGCTGTGCCTGAATTTAAAAGAAGGTCCGTTAATTCTGATGGGAAGACTACATAGGAGGTGGAAAGCAGACTTTCAGCACAAGAGAGGACAAAATGAGTGCCAGTCCCCATCATGTGCTGTGTGACCCTGGGCAAGTTACTCTCCCTCTCTGGACCTCTCTCCCCACATCAAGGCTGGTGAAGTGGGAGGAGCCCCAGCCCCAGGGTGACACCCACAGTTTGCCCTGTGAGCCCCAAGTCCTTGCTCTGCCAGTGCTCAAGCTGGTCTTCTCACCACTTACCACAGCCCGTGGGGGTTACCTGCCCCCACCTCTCAGCTCAGTCAGGTTCCCAGGCTCCACACCACTGGGCTCTAGGTCTATGTTCACTCACCCACTCACCTGCTGCACCGGCCCCAGCCGGCAGCGAGGACAGGGTAGCGAGCCCTCTCCACAGTTGCCAAGTGCCCATGGGCCCAGCAGTTGGCAGGGCAGATGGAAGCAGGGGAGCCCTCCCTGGGGCAGTGGGGCCCAAGAAGCAGGGGCCTGGACATTCCATACCCTGGTCCTGTCTGCACCCACACAGCCCTTCTGCCTCCAAATACTCTGACAGTGAAAAATAACGCTAAACATGGTGTGAGAAGATATGTGGTATGGTAGAAAACTCCGATGTGTGTTTAAATTTATAGTAAAATAGCAAAAGGCACAGAGCTACAAACCTCGCTCTGATCGCTCCCCTTTGAGCCAAACGGACCCATCCCGTTTTGTTTACCATGTTTCGAAGTGGTTCTGGAAGTCCTTTCTTTGTGTGTGTCTGAGATGCGATCGAGACTTGGGGAATGTCGCTTGACTGCTGTCCAGTGGAAAAGCAAGCTGGTCAGTGCCCCATGGTCCGTCCTTGTCCACTCACAGAGCAAATGTGTCCCTATGTGTCCTCTAGCCCCGCCCCTAAGTCAAAATGATCATGGCATGTCTGGTTTCTAATTGATTTAGGACACCAAAACTGTCGTAAAGAGGTGACTAGAGACTGTAAAGAAAAAAGACTACTTTTAGAGCTGCTTCTAAAAGTGGCACAGGGGCCAGGGAGATAGCTCAGCAGTCTAAGCAGCTGCCTAACAAGCACAGGGTCCTGAGTTCAATCCCTGGTATGGCAAAAGCTAAATAAACAAATAAATA